>JAUZNJ010029245.1:0-15544 GCA_034780135.1 Jordanella pulchra | reverse complement strand
CCACCGCAACAGAAAACAGAACAATCTGCAGTGTTTTTGCTTATTCCTCCTCTAACGACAAGCTCCTATAATAAAAGCTAAAAAGACATGTCTAAATCTCATTGCTTATGCTTTCATGCTTTCAAGCCCATTTGCCATGTGACTCAAGCCATGGGGCTTGAGTCACACAAACGAGGCAGCTGTGGAGCCAGGTGAAGACTATGTAGAGCAGGAGACTATTGAGTTTGACAAGCCAGCAGTCCATCAAAAAAAGCCTGAATTTGCTCTGAGTGTTTTTAATTTAATCCTCAAAAGCTGGGCTCAGCTGACTGGCTAACACACTCTGACGGCATCAATCTGCCACAATGACAGGGTTTGAAACACGCTAAGCAGGCAAAGGAGAGACAAGAAAAGTTATGTTAGCAGGTACTAAGTCATCAATTATGTCCTTCACTCCAACAAAATGTCCATTACTGGAACTTGACTTTATCCCTATTCAAACCTCTTATTAAACAAATTCTATATAGTTCAAACAGCAGCTATAAGGATGAACACATCCCTTCACACAGAGTCTCTTAGCCACAAGCTAACACAGCGGGTCCTAACCTCCAAAGAAATGGTCCATTTCTTACCACGATTCCCTGTTTCATCGTGAGGTATTCTGCCTATCCTAAGGTCTGTGCTTTACCTCACCTTCCTGTGGGCTTTGTTCTTGAAATGCCTTTACTGGTTGCTCCAATGTTTCTTCTCAGAGATCCTTCAGGGACAGAATGGCCACCTCCAAAACTTCCACCTCTCAGCACTATACTATGCATTATTCACCATGCATTACGTGGTCCAGTTCAGCCTCCTAACAGCAGATAGACTCCATCAACATGGGCATCGATGAACAGCACTCACATTAAATTGCGTTGATAACCCGCTATATCCCAAACACATGTACTGGGGTCAGTGTTTCCTGCCAAAGCACGTCTGGATATCAATCTACAACCTGTGACGGGCTGTGGCTCTGCACATGCACACTGTCCCTTAAAAAACATATGCAGCACATTCAGCATATGAATATATATTTACCTGTGAACTATGTGTTTGTTTTGATCTACATTTGGTTTGCATATTTTTGTTGTTTTTAGCTTAAATACTTTACTAGCCAAGAAATACAACATTTAGCTTTATAAATAACAAGGTTTTGTCATAATTGATTGCAACTCCGATCAGTTGTATGAAGAAACCAGTCAAAGAATTCAGGTATGAGTTTGGATATTTGGTGCCAGCTGTAGTTGTAATAAAGTAAAGAGAGAACATGCAGATGTGTTTGCCTCTCTACGTCTGTGATTAAAGCTGTGTCTCCTGATGAGCACAAAGTGAGTTCAGGTGTGCCTGATTATCACTGGCTGAAGATAAAATCTCTTCCTAATGTTTTCTTTTGTCAGATTTCGACCATTTTTTGAGTGTCTAGATGTTTAACCCAGTGAAAAAGAGAGAAGTTGACAGTGAGTGATAAATATTTGGTTCATACAGCTTAGGCTATTCCAGGTGGGTAGTAAGACAGACTTAGATATTTTTGACACAGTATAAATGAGGGTTAGACATTTTCTGTCACATGGATTTTTTTAAAATAAAATTTAAGTTCCAAATTCATCTTACAAAGACTGTACAAGACTGCAATTTGCTCGCGTAAAAACGACTCAAATTCAGTAAAATGTCGTTTGATATTAGTCACCATCCTCTGGCTCAGAGTCTGACTGGGTAGGTTCTGGACGGTTCTGACCTGTAAGGTTTGTTGGCTCCATATTCCTCAGCATCACCACGCTCTCCTGGCTGATGGTTTTACTACAATTCCAGAAAGCAATTCTAGATGTTATGGAACAATCATCAATGTTTCCATCAATCTCCATTATAGAATGCTAATCTAGCTCCAACAGGGTACCCCCCCTCTGACATCAGCACACAGAGATGGGTTTTTACTAGCTATTCATCAGAGTACTGCTGTAGCACTACTAGATGTAAAATATTATTAGCCACACAAGCAACCTTTCAAATTAAAACCCATGTATCAGTGGGTGATGTGGGCTGTGGCTTCATGTTTGGGGCAGCATCTGATTCCCCCTCCTCCAAGTTGTACCTAATATTCTGGCTGACATATGTATGATGTCTGACGCATGTGATATAGACTAAGCTTCACGGTTTCATTGCTCTTCATGTAAAACTCACTGGACCAACAGCTGAAGGGGAATAATGAGGCTTCTTTTCTGAGGCATAAAACATTAATCCATTCCTACCTTTGCTGTTTTAGGCTCATAATCTATTTAAGATAAAATATTTCCCATTAGCTCCTGTAATCCATTGTCCATTACTAACTGTTTTCTGTCTTTTTCCATTTCTAATTGGCTATTAGATGTTTAGAAACATATATGGATTTGTTTGGCTGTGTCAGTTCGATATTTCAATCAGTCATAAATATTTTTAGCAAACATTCACATCATTTGATCAAAGTAGCAAGTCCCCTACAATTAATATTAACTAATAAATTGTTGTTAAACAAGGATATTTGTTTATAGGAACAGTAAGCTTTTTGGTGTCCATGGTTATGAGGACAAAAAATATATATTGATTCACAAAATAGTTTTTTTGTTGTTTTACTTTTATTAATGGTAAAAGCAGTAAAAGTAACGCTGTGGGACAGAAAAAAGTTGGGATCAAGTTTGCTAAAAGATAGCTTGACTTGCTTAGATATATTCTGTTGACCGTTTGTGCAGCGACTATTTCACCTCAAAATAAAAGCCTTTGATATCGTGTTCAGTTGACTATATGGAGGTTTTGCTCAGGGCTGTCTCAATCCTTTTCATTTTTATAAAAAGGGCAAATGAAGAGGGGGATGAGACCACAATGAATGAGATGAATTAAAAAGGAAGAACCGTCCAGCATGAGGGAGAAGTAGCTTATACAAATATTTAACATGCTGATGTTGTTATAAGAGTTCCTCAACTTAATATTAACAAGTATATAAATGCAGTGTGTACAGAATTATTAGGCAAGTAATATTTGAGATGATTCTGATTATCATTGAACAACAACTATGTTCTCAGTCAATCCAAAAGACTCATAAATATCAAATCATAAATATTTTTGTAAGTTGGAGTTCATTTTTTTAGACTTGGCTCTTTGGAGGATATCTGTTTGTGCAGGTAACTATTACTGTGAATAATTATTAGACAACTTAATAAAAAAACAAAAATATACCATCTCACTTGTTTATTTTCACCAAGTAAACCAATAGAACACAAAATGTAGAAATAAACACTTCTAACATTCAAGAACCAATCAGTGACTAATATCTCCTCCTTTCTTTACGATGACCCTCCACAGCCTCCATCCATAGATCCTGTCCGTTGCTTGATCTGTTTCTGATCAACGTTGCTGCAGCAGCACCACAGCCTCCAGACTGTTTCTCTGCCTGTAGATCTCACAGTTTATGAGGGACCACAGGTTCTCCATAGGTTCAGATCAGGTGAAGAAGGCGACCATGTCATTAGTTTTTCTTCTTTTAGACCTTTACTGTCTGAGTGGGAGTGGAGCCCTCTGTCCTTTACTGATCCAGCCTGGGGTCCATCTGGAACATCCAGAGTCCCTCTCATTTCATCTGTCCATAAAACCTTAGAAACATCAGTCTGAAGATATTTCTTGGCCCATTCTTGATGTTTCTTCCTACGTTTCTTGTTCAAAGCTGGTTGTTTTCCACCCTTCCTTACTTTGGCCATGTCCCTGAGAATCAAACACCTTCTGCTTTTTGATCTTCCAGTAATGTTCCAGCTCTATGGCAGAACTGGAGGACAATGGCATCTTGGCAGCTTCAGGCTTGATTTTCCTCAGTTCATGGGCCGTTATTTTGCACCTTTTTGTCTCTATGTTTTGCTAAAATCTTTCGGTAAATGCTGCGACACAGTGTTACTTTAGTGGATGATCGGAAATAGAGATAAGGACTCGGTGTAGAGATGGTACTTTTTCCTGGAGACTTGCTTTAGGTGGCTGTATCACTTCTGTTATCCTGAGTGGGATTGGAAAAGTAGACAATGGCTGAGTCAGAACATAGGAGACAGAGACTACAGCACAAGATATGCATGAGGTGGAAAGGGATGATTTGGATCAAGTTCTGAAACAGTTTTAAATGTGTGCAAACATACATACAGGCCACCACATTCAAAGAAGCTGGAGTAAGAAAAAAACAGGCATCAGCTCTGACTCAAACATTATATTTTTTAACATAGCAGAGGGAACCTTGGCACAGGGACTTGCTAATTATTCACAGATTGAATTTTGGCAGACACATGTGCTAATTATTAGTGCTTTTAGCAATTGTACTATCAGGGAATTAACATAATGTCTCCCTAGTGGCCATTTTTAAAAAGTCTGCCAAAACTACTGCAGGCTTAAACTAGTTTAAAATGACTGTAATTAAAGTTTACATGAAGTAATCAACATGATGGATTTTAAATATGTAAATGTGTTCGCAGAAGCAAATATTCTTTGGATTTTTTAGCTCAGTGATCATGTAACAAGAGATCGCAAAAAAATAAGAAAGTTGCTTTAGAAACAATGTCTCACTTTGTAAAGAAAAAAAGGCCTTTCTTGATAAGATTTAGAAAAAAAGTACATTTTTTTCTGGAAATTCTGAAAACAAATACAAATAAAAAGAGAATTTTTAGTCAAATGGTGACAAACTCAAGCAGCACTTGATTTATTCTGGGCTGACACACTAACATAAACCTAACTTTGTATGAATTACAGTAAAAGCTTTCTTCGCTTCAACTAAGAGCCATAAAATCCATAGCTGAAGTATACAAAGAAAATCTCCGGTCACGGTCATTGTCCAGTCTGTTGGGATGAAAAGCCGTAATCAAAAAGATCAGTAATGCTAACAGCTAAGGGCTTGAATAGTACGGACAATGCAGCACCAGAGGTGTGGCTACATTGACAGAGCAGGTCCTGTTTGATTTGATTCATTGTTCTGATATTTGATCTTTCATTGTATTACCAAATGTGACCACCATCAGACTTCTGAGTGAATGGTTCAGGAGACTAAAGAGCCACATGGTGGCGCATTATTCATTAAAGCTCTGGGGAAACAGACAACAGAGCAAGTGTGGATGGAGTTGTCTGTGTTATTAGTAAACTTCTGAGCAGTAGAAGCTAACGGCACACAGTTATTGAATGTGCAGGGTTTGCTCCTCCAGGATGAGCCTGTGGCGACAGTAGATATTAGCTTGCTATGTTTCATCGACTCTATAGCAATCGCTTTCACCTAGCATGCATGCAGCGACAATGGAGAGGAAAGACAATCAGCTTGGTTTTCTTTTAACTTTTAACTAATCTGTTTGCATGATTTAAATACATTGTCTCTGTAAAGCGCCTTGAGATGATATAAAGTGAAGTAGCCCTTTATAAATAAACAAAACTGAATTAATTAGAGCAGGTTTTAGTCGCGCAGTTAGTGAAGCTGCTACTGCAGAGAAGTCTGTGTGGATGTCCAGAAGAAAAAAAATTGTATAAAAAGTGGAATGACTGCAGACACTTCAGATTTTGTGCCACATAAGAGTTAGAATGGAATTTTTCTTTAGATGTGAGGGTCAGAATTGAGACACAGATATGAGTTGCTCATGGACAGAAAGTTCTGATTTGGGTTGCATTTGCCTACTGTGTGAAGGTAGCCTAATAGAGGCTCACTGTTTTAGCATCAACTGGACGTCTCTGCATGCAGGGTTTGCATTCATTAAAAAAAGTTTAAACAAATTGAAGTTTTGCAATGGACTAACCAGGGTTTTAAAGCTAAAGTCATCAAAGGATCTGTGGGGCGACCAAAGGAGATCTGTGGCACTGAATGTTTTTATAATCTAATAGATTTCTGGCAGAGGGGCCATCATAGCATACATGTTGCATTAAAGGTGGAACATTTTTGAAAGGATTTATGATTGTCTCATTCCCATACGTCACTAAATCCAGGTATTCGAATGGTATATTATTTCACCACAGTCAGACTGGGAGACAGCGTGCAGCATGCTGTAAACTGATGGCCATGAGTAAATGTTTAATACATTTGAATAAACATGTTTCTTCAGGTTTTGAAACATTTAAATGGAGCCAACTATGCAGTTAGTGCTTCTGTTTATGTTCAGATTAGAAAATGTTAATTCAATAATTATCTTTGATGACATCATAATTGCTGGCAACTTAGCTTGGAAAATGTACAGTTTTATTATAATACAGGATTACCCGACAGCTTACAGAGATAATCAATGCAATCTAAAAACTTTAATTAACAGTTCTGGACCCAAAATGCATTTCACTTGTCTATTTTGTCTATCTTCATAGTCAACAGTGACAACAAATTAAATAAAAAAACGTAAAACCAAGGTTTGTTAAAGACATCAGTTACATTAAGGAATCAAAGTAAAAAAAGGACAAAACTGCACATGCTCAGTTAATTCTGATTGGTGCTTAAATTTATGTCAGACCTTATTTTTTGCAGTTTCAATCGTATAAAACAATAACAATTAGTATTGAATTAAAAATGGGAGACTTGTCTGTAGACCCACTAACCAACATTATTTGCTACACTTGTTCAGTTGCATGTGAACACTAATAGACTCAGCCAATAGCATGGCAGCAACTCAATGCCTTTAGGCATTTAAACTGGATGCAGATCAATCACTGAAGATTAAAGCTTCTGTCAGAAATGTGGACAAAAAATGATTTAGTTGAATTTGAACATGGCAGGTTTAATTCAGCCAGATTTGCTGGTCTGTGTATTTCAAGCACAATCATCTCTCATTCAACAGAAAAAGAGATCCCTTTTCATCCAGTGTGTGGACGAAAATACCTTTCTGATATCAGAGAAGAATATGCAGACTGGTCTAAGATGAAAGAAGGGCATCCACCACTTATTGAAAACCACTCATTTTAACCAAGGAATGCAGAATACCATCTTCAAATGCAAAACACGTTGACCCCTGAAGCAAAAGGGTTATAGCAGCAGAAAACCACCCTGGTTTTCACCCTAGTCAGCTGAAAAAAGAAAATTCAGGCTTCGTTTCACAGACTGTAGGTTCACCAAACATCTGGGCTTCTACTGTAGCAAACTGAGCATTCTTTGAACCCTTTATCCTAAAAAGCTAAAAATACTGTTTCTGATCATGTTAAATCATTTATGTTCACAGTGGACCCAGTTCCAGGATCATCATGGATCTAATCACAAAGCTCAACACATCTCTAAATGGTTTGTTATAAATTAAAAAGACAATGTTATCTATTAGCTCTAATGGTCACCGATCTCAATCCAACAGTCCTCCTTACAGATGTGGTCTTATTCTGCAGACTGACTAAGCAGCTGAATCAAAACTAAACTGAGCAGTTTGGGACCAAAGGAAGATCATTTTAAAGTGAGCCTGCAGCTTCAGTTCATACAACTAGAAACTACCAATCAGACTGTTGTAAAACACTCAGATCCGAAGCTTCCAAGGTACATGAAGACAGGAACAAAGTCTGGCCTCTATAACGAAAAACATTAAAGTCTCAGATTATGTGAATGTTGAAAAACTAACCGATCATCTTTAGTAGAATTGATCCAAGCAGGTCTGTCTAAAAAGTGGATCAGACAGCTGCAGCTCATCCAGAACGCTGCTGCCTGCATCCTCACTGAAGCTAAGAAAGTGGAGAACATAAGCCCTGTTCTGAAGTCCTTTCACTGGGTCCCTGTATCTATTAAGCTACTTTTACATTTGTACAATACTTCCTCTGATATATACCTGTATGGCTTCACTCCAAAATACATTAGAGACTTGATGTCAGTGGATCCAACACCCAGACTTGTCAGAATCAGAATCAGAATCAGAATCAGGTTTATTGCCAAGTAGGTTTTCAGACTTACAAGGAATTTGCCTTGGTGTTTAGTGCACAACACAACACTTCTATGAGAAGCAAGAATAAAATATAGAGATAAAAATATAGGACGGAATGATAAAACTGAAAAATACAATCTTTAAAAAAAGAAGGTGTGCTGGCTCAAGTCTACTCCACAGAACCAGAACCAAACACGGAGAGGCAGCTGTTAGTTGTTATGCTCCACTTATCTGGAATAAACTCCCAGAAAACTGTTAAAGTGCTGAAATCCAACAATTGCTTTAAACGAAACTGAAAGAATTCTTATCTAAACATAAATAGCATCAGTCCTACTTATAACATGAATTAGTTATATTTTCTGATTCTTCTCGTTATATTTAATTATTTTTCTGTCCTTATTTGTCATTGCAATGTGCTTTGGGTTGTCTTGGCCCTGAACTGTACTTTATAATTAAACTTGCCTGGCTTTCAGATATTTATTACAGGTCCAAATGATTATCTTTCCTAGACTCAAACTATTCAACTCAACAGAAGCAGCTGGTTTAGAGTTGAATTTAGTCAAAAATCTGCTTTTATCTGAGTTTATAACGCACCAGTGTGAAACATACAGAGCAATTACACTAGTTTCTCACAGTAGGGATTTTTCCAGAGAACTTCACTTTTTTAATCAATCGCAACTAAAAATTTCGGAGCTTCTTAATGTATATAAACAGTGGCTGTATTTTTATTCTCCTCTCAGCTGGTGATAAACTAAGATTAAATATTTAAAAGCTCTGAAAACGGCTCACTTAGTCAGATTTCATTATAGGATTTGTCAAGAAATTCAACACTCAAAAAAATCAGAATGACCTGATTACAAAGAATTCAATCACTTTGTTCAAGTGTAATTTACTTTTAGAGATAGAAGTTGTTCGGTTAGGAAGCACAGTGTTCTTATTGCTGCTCATGTCTAACAAACTTCAGCTTATAGAGAGGAATCCATGTTCCCCAGATGAATCTGGCATCAGGAAGTAAGTTTAGGTAATAGCTGATTATCATTTTTGTGTGTGTAAAACTACTGCATGAACCCTGTCCTCAAACTGTCAGTGAAGGCTCAGGAAAAGCTGCACACTCATTAGATTAAACCGTTGACAGTTAATGTTTTAACAGCTAATAACAGCTTCCCGAATTACTACATCTGAAATAGCAACTATCATTTCTCTAAACTATATTCCAATTGCAGTGGAAAAATTATATCATTTTATGTTTTTATGCAAATTACAGCAAAATGTTAAAAGATTATTTGCTCAACATTATGAGCAGATAATAAAAGCATAAACTCAAAGAGCTAGTTAATAGAATGAAGATGCAGGAGATGTGTATCATTACACCTAAGAAATCATCTGTACTCAGCCAAGTATTCAGGGGCAAAATAATTACCCTTAAACACTAAAAAAGAAAGTTTAACTTCCTCCCTTCAGGAGCTGCTATAATGACTACATGATATGGCAATTAAAAGATGATTAAAGATTAGGAGTTTTGGTAATTACACCTTTTACAGAGCTGATGGAGCAATCAGACCAAATTCGAGATTATGATGCATTTTATCCTCTTTCGCAATAATTCAGCTTCCAAGAAGAATATTTCATATTATAATGCAGAAAGATGTAAAGAGATGGAACATGTGGAATTACAAGCAGAGTTTTCTGAGAGAATAAATGCAGTATTTTATATTAGGATGATTAGTTTTTCTTTGTCCTGGAAAGGACAATCATTAGGTGCACACCAAGGCATGTCGTCCATAAGCTTTACCACAGCACTACAATAACCCAGAGCTGACCCAGGCTGGCTTCACTCGGACTATTTTCTGTCCATTCAAAATATGCTATGCAGCAGTTCACACTCAATGCGTAAAGGATCTGTGCATGTGGTTCCTCTTATTTTGAAATGCATTGCATATGTGCTTTACGCTCATTAATTTTCTAACTTCCTGTTTGGTTGATCTAGTTTTTAGAAATTAAGGTAATTTTCTCATCGTCTGTGAACAATTAGGATCAGGGACAGTTAGTCAATATCACTGAGACAGTGAGAATTGCACCTTCATCTAGAATGGCTTCTATCTGCGACCAAGCAGGATTACTTCTAATCAATTATTCACCCAGCAAACGAGGAGGAGGTCATGTGTATCAGGGCCGTGATGAGGGCCTGAGCTACAGTTAAAGTCGAAGTTTTACCAAAAATATATATGTGTGTGTATGTCTGTATATATATATATATATATATATATGAAACAGAACAGGGTTATTTTTCTGTCTATTCTCGTCATTAACAAGGTCCGAGTTCCCATCTGTTACTTCTCACTTAAAAAGAAACCATATAGCTTCATGTATATAAAAATACTAATTAGTTTTATTTCCATTTTTAATATCCGCCACTATTCTGTTGTGCTGCAAAATGTTGTCATATCCTTATTATTAAAGTTTACTACAGAAAATTATTTAGATGTAAAGCTTTAGATTTAAAGCTCTGATTGAAGAGACATTTTTACACATTCAGTTTTAATCTGATGACGTCACTAAATGTCACTGCATAGTTAAACCAATTTAAATAGATTTCACTTCTTGACTTTGATACATGAAATTCAAAATTACAACAATTTCCTAATTAAATGCAATAAATAAAGACAATGGAGTAGTTAGAGTAAGTAGTCAGAAATTTTAATTTAGGAAGCTCTATATGTAGAAAAGGAAAAAAAGCACAAATATTTGACCGATTTTAAAGGAAGTTATGACATTTTAAAAGCAGCTTTTGACAGTAGAAAGGAATTCAGGTAAAATATTATTATTAATAATTAATATATTATTAATTGATTTTACAAAAATAGTTCATCCACATAATATATATAGTATTGCAGAATGAAAATATTAATAGGTTTGCTAAAATAAAAATATAATATAAATGTAATAGTTTTATTAATCTTAAGGGGTCCAACAAAGGCTACATTCACACTAAAAAGCCATGAGCTCCAAATCCGTTTTTATTGCTCAGAACTGAGAGTCTTTCCTGACTGTGAGAACAGACCAAGTCACATGGAGTCTGACTTTTCCAAATCCGATCTGGCGGTTTTCAATCCGTTACAGGTTGGATGTTTTAGAATCTGAATATGGTTTAAACAGCCAAATGAACCCATATTGGAACATGAAGGACAGCGCAGACCGAGGTTTACAGACAAACAAAGCTTGAAATGAGTTAAACATCTGGGGAAAATTCAACGATCCAAAAGAAACTTGACGGGTCAAACCGTACTCAGTCAGTTGACTACGATGCTGCAGCCACACATTTCTCCTCAGAGATGTTGCTGCTACTTCTCCTCCAACAGTTTGGCTCTATTTCTCCAAACCCTCCTTTTCTGCGTTGTCTGCCGTATCATCTGGCTGCTTCCACTGCTTTACTGCTTTAAATCCATCCACAGCCACTGATTGACAGAGGCCGTCCTCTTCAGGGCTGTCTCACACGTGTTGTTATTGATCGCCGGCTCATGCAGGACCACATAGAAAACAATGGATATGATAAAAAAATCTTTATTGAACATTAAAACCTGCAGTGTCAACAAAGCCTTGGATAAATATTTATATCCGGTTACGATGCTAATATTGACATGAAACAATTCTGCACCAATAGGAATAGTAGCATGAAGCCACGTGTTGTTAGGTGTTGTCAGATTACAGTAGCTCTGTTATTGAGATGAAAAAATCCTTCTTCTCTGCTTTTAATTCTTCAAATTAAATACAGTAAAACCTACAATGAAGCAAGACGAAGCATCGACTGTTAAAAGCCTGAATGTTGGTGCCGACTTAAGGAAGCAGAGGGGCTCAGAAGCCTCATGGAGGTTTTCACCTTTCTTTTCTAAATAGGTGTGTTAAATTTTTGTTAATGCTAACCAGATGTTAGCATCAGTTGACCTTGCTATTGAATGGCAAACACTGAGCAGGCAAGCATGACTGCGCCACCTACTGGCTGGGAGGAGTTCAGCTTGTAGCTATCACTTTTCATTTTTTTTTTGTCTTGATGTCACATCATTTATCAAAAAAAATATTTTTGAATCAATCCCCAACTTTATTTTCTAAAACCTTAATTTAAAACACTAACAAACAATAAAACCTCAAATAAAATCATTATACAACCCTTTTTTTGTAGTTACAAATAATGTGTATTCAATCAAATAAGATACCCTTCATGATCTTAATTTTAAATTACTTTGAAATGCTTGTTTTAAGAAAATTAAACAGTTTGGTGCCTGAAAATAAAACTGTTCCTGGATTGTCTTTCTTTAACACACACTCGCAGGCACACACCCTGAAAACCAATATCCACAGAAGCTCTCAAGCTAACGCAAACCAAGGGGAACAAAGACATCAACCACCGTTAGGTTGAGGCTTTCATTGAAAACCAGATTTTTTCACTCATACTCATCCACTAGCAGCATCTACTGCCGCTCTTCCCTTCAGTTCCACGGTTGTGGATTAGGCCTTGTTCAGTTTAACCTTTTAAAGCTCCATGACATCGCTGCTAAGGGTTTTATGTCAGAGTCTTGCCTGTAAAACATGTCTTGACAACACACAAACACACAAAGACTGGTGCTGGGAGGTGCACTTACAAAACCTCTAATTACCGTACGACTGACACAGTTTCTCACACATACACATCCACACAACGTCAGGTGTGGTGGTTAATGGCATTACAGAGAACCCTTTCAATGGCCAAATGTTCAAACAAAGACGGCGTTCCTGGGAGAGGGCTGTAGATAACGGTGGATTCATTCTAAAATTGCTTGTTTTTTGTTGTTGTTTTTTTTTGCTAAAGGCCTAAAGAAACCACAGTAAAAAGTGCTAACATGGAAATTATCTGTTTTTTTTTTTTTTTGCGTTATTGCTGTACTTACGAGAAAAATCAACAGCTTAATTTGTTAAAGAGCAGATGGCAGATTTTTCTGGGAAACTTTTCACACATTTCTTCTGCTGTAAGGTCTATATTTTATCTTTAGGTTATTATTAATTACCTATGCAAACACGCTTCTTATATGTAAAACTGAACTGGCCTTATTTCCTTAAAAAGTGCAAGATTCAAAAATAAATATGTGACATAAGTAAAAAGGATTTCTCTTTTCTAAAACTAGCTTCTAATAGTGCTTGTTATGTCATAACTTTAGTTCATCTTTGAAATTTTAATAATAAAACAAGTGATACATAAGTAGAAACGTTGATTAAACAAGTAATGAATTAATTTTTCCTGTTTATACTGTGAACAATAAAGTTGATTGAAATGAACTCGGCCTTCATCTGGTAACCAACTACAGGGATACAATTGATGGTTCCTGTTTTTTTGTCATTTTTAAAAAGCCCTACATGAAAAACTAAAAGGTAATAATTAGGCTTTTTAACAACATGATTTATTGTCAACAGCTTCATATTCATATCAGGGCTGTGATGATTTGATGCTTGGATGAATAAAAAAAAATCAATACTGTTCACAATCGCAAAAAATACAAGATTTTAGAAATATTTTCGAATACTCAAACACCCCTAAAATATTTTCAGAAAGATAATTATTTCTCACTAGAGACCATGCTTTAAGGTAGCAAAGGCAGATTTTCGTACTGACCTTGCATCTTGTTTGAACTGTGCCTCCTCTAATTAGAAAAGATTGAATCATTCCAAAACCGAAAGCTCTGGAAGGGAATAAATAATGTAATTCATTCAAGCTGTGTCACTTAATTCTGTGTTTAAATACTAGTTGTGTGGTGAATGAGGGCCTGGCCTCTGAATGAACACGATTTATTAGATACCACGTAACTGCAAAGTGTGAAAAATATGATCCTTTGAGCTTTCCTTCATATTCTCTGCTATGTTTCTCTGACAACATTTTTTGAGGAAGCATAGTTTTTTCTTGTTCCAGCAAAACGAATCTCAAATATGAAAATTAAGACTTTTTTTTATCGCATTGATCATTAGAGAAAGGAAAGAATCATATAGCAATAAACATTCTTTCTGAAGTGACCATGAGGTCACAGCATCGATCAAAAGACATGATTGTGAGAGAACATTTCTGGTTCTGGATGGTGGTTATAGATCCTCACTATCTTCAAGGGTTTCTCAATCTGCTGTCTTGCTGATCAGACTGTTGATCCTTTTTAGGTAGAACCTCAGGTGAAGATATAAAACTTGTAATGTTGTGAGCAGGGTTGTATAGATACCATCTCAGCTATATTTCTATGGAAGCAGTATTCCAAACATTGATTAACTGTCATGCTTTGTGTTGGTTATTTATTTGTCTTTTGTTTTGTTTTTTAGTACAAAACACATGTTTTAAGAGACCATTAAGTTCTAGTTAGTTTTTGAAAATTCTTGTTTTGAATGTAGTTAAGCAGAAAAGTATTTATTGATTGAAAGTTAGTCATCATAATACTTAACAATGTCTGCATACCACAAGGTTCCTTCATATTGTGCAGAGTAAATTACTACTGCCTTCACCCCTGACCTTTGTGAGGATAACTTAAGGGATGAGGTGTTGGCTGTCTTCTTTTTCCTTTTTTATCATTCTTATTATATATATACAAATATTGCAAAGTTTACTCATTCTTGGAGAGCTACAACACTTAGGAGGTATACAACTTTGCTACTGCAGGATTTGTGATGTTTATATATGTCAAAAGTTAGAAAAGTTTGCAATAACTAATGAATTTTTAGGGGGACTACAAAGAGAGATGAAAGGTGAATGGTTTCTCAAAGCCGTTCTCTCCTTCAGTCTCTGTTCAGGTTTACATTATTAGCATCCAGTCAAAATGCTTTGGATGAAAAAGAAAAGGCATCTAAATACTATTTTTACTCTAATACATGACTTTATTTATTTTTTTAATCAAACAGGAAAAAAAAAAAAATCAAGTATTATTCTGGGGTTTTCTATCAAACTGGCACCATGCAGCCATTTATCTGTGGATTCCTAAAAGCATTTTCCTGCAGTTTGTAGTATTTAACTTGACATTTTGCTCAAAGGAGCCCACAGAGAAGTGCCGGCTATTTTATCAACTAAAAACACGGGGTTGAGCCTGTTGGCCCCTTTTTTCTTGGTGTCTAGGGGAACTTGTCATTTAAATAATTTTGGGTATATCTTTCCTCCACCAACAGATTACAGTTTGTGTTTTGCTGCTTGATGCTCAATGTATGAAAAATGAATCCAATAAATATACAAAGTACCACCTATAATTACTGAATAGCAGGAATATTTCTGACATGATTTATGCTGGACGTTATGGTTGTTTTAAAGGAATGACTATTTTCATTGCATGTACCAAGACTAAATAATTATTTAGATATGAAACAAAAAATGTTTTCCAGGACATTAGTAAAATGATCCATGTTCATGTTATCGTTTGAGCTTTTCACCCATGAACTTCAGATCAGACATGATAAATGAACTATGATCTATAAGAAGGAAGTAAATATACTTTTTATACATTTAACAGTTCTGTATTTAATGTTTTCTTTTTTTATCTGCCAGAACCATCCAATCTTAAAGTAGTTGTTTCATCAGCTGATGGTGAAAAAGTTTATCATGATTAGGCCTGTCACGATAGCAAATTTTGCTGAACGATTAATTGTCTCAAAAAGTTATTGCGATAAACGATAATATT
>JAUZNJ010029244.1:0-15545 GCA_034780135.1 Jordanella pulchra | reverse complement strand
CTCATTATTTATTAAACATCTTAATCTTCACTACAACCTGGTTCTGCCTCTGCCTCACCACCAACCAAACAACTGCACCATGACAAGTTAGGGGATTTTAGAAGGCATTTAGTTTCACTTGATTACATTCCGGGATGTCAGAGTAAACAGGGTCAAAAATATAGGTGTCCCAGTTTTTTAGATGCTTGAAACAAATTTTGGAAGTCACATTAGAAAAACTACGTTTGTTCACTTCCCAAATATCTACTGGTTTTTGGTCATTAAGGGTCATTACATAAGATCCCAGTAAAATATATTAGAGTCACAATCGAAATGTGAAAATATGTTAGAAAGTTTTATAGCTGTTCAAACTATTACAAGGCACAGTTTACAAAAGATTAGGAGACACATTAAGGTAAGAAGGTCATAGAGACTGAGAGAAAAAAGATCTTAAAAGTACAAGTATATAAACAGTTTTAAATAACTAGTTTTATCGGAGAAACAGTACTATATTGATTTGTTTAATTGATGATTGCAGTATTTGTAGATATCCCAAAGTCTGTAATGATACAGTTTTGATTAAATTTAATTTGCAGTTAATACGACCGGTGACGCCAGCTTGAGTAGAGAAGTGGAGGGGGCCATGGGAATAACTGTTAGGTGCACATACAATGATAAAACATACTAGAAAGTTGGTTCATGCTTTTAATGACAAAAGACAACATTTTTAGGGTCTTGAAACCTTTTGGGGGTTTTGCTTTAAAAGCCTTCTTTTCTTGTTCCCTGTTTTAGGCATTATTGAGTTTTCTAATAATACTTCCACCTGTGTCCAAAACACAGAAATGCAGTACTCTTCTGCTCGTTTATATAGCCCATGCTCAGGCTTATAGATGCATCAGCACTATGCTATTGAATTGTTAGTCTGCTCATCAAATAATGTCTTAGTTGAAAAGCGTCAAATAAAAGAGCGATTGTAAAGATATTTTCAGTAAAAACCTACAACATATGTCTTTAAATATGCTTTTTAAAGTATGATATATTCATTTTTCACACCAAGTTCATCCCCTCACATGGAACTCAGGAGAAAACGTAATACACAAACACCAGTCGAGTGGCACATTCCAGTCTCACTGAGAATAAAATATGCTAATAATTATAGACATATAGCTGTAAGGGCTGTGCCTATTCCCTAGGTTAACAATAACCTGCTCTTAGGCCCATCAATATTTAGTTCACAGTGGAGCAGTACTGTATGTAGTCTACCACACTGGGTCTGTCTAGACCAGAAATATCAAGTTTCTTCTCACACAGAACAATTTCAACCTTCAGAATGCATAATTGCATGGAACACTCTTATCTGGTCAGGGCAGAGGCTGAGATACCAAGCTCCCTGCTATATATAGTGATTAAAAAGGTAACAGACTGTAAAAGCCCATAGAAAAGCGGGAATATAGAAACAAAGGAAAAAAACAGTAGCTGGATTTTAGCATAATGATGGAGCATAACAAACCCTGTGTGCCTCAAGCACCAAAGGAGATGGAAATACAACAGTACAGATCTGTTCTAGGATGCCCTTTGGAAACAGTGATGGTCGTGACTAAAAATAGAATGGTGGTGAAGCCATCATCCTTCCGTGGTATGTTTCTGCATCCAATTAAAAAAAAAACCTTGCAACCAATTACTTGCACAATTAGACTTACAACTGCAAGTATGCAATATGATGGTTTCCACTGATGTGAAATATCTATGGAGTACAATTGAGTTTAAGTATGTTTCTCTGGGTAAACATAATTTACACATGGAGACATCGTTGGTACTACACGTTCAATGAAAGAAATAACGACAATGGTCACAAAAATAACTAAAATCTAACAAAAGTAAAAATAATTTTTTTTATGAAAATGGACAAACGAAAGGTGTTGGAGTCTGGAAGACCCTGACCCAATCCCATACCAGACTCTAAGCACTAACCCCTCAGCAATAAGCCTTTGTTTGCATGTTCCTGTGAAGAGTTCACCATATTAAGAGATTTGGGACAGCATATTGTCCCAAATTCCGTAGTTGGTAGAGCATGTAAACCATTCAGCCCTTAAATACCAAGTCTGCGTCAGTGAAGATTCACTGGAATTTGGCAGCAGTTGTAAGGGCGACAGGGGAGGAAACATGTGCATTTAAATGTAAGTTACGCTGGTTTGCTGCATCTTTGTCACACTGACAGAAAATCACAAGTTTGGAAAAAGAAAAAAAAACATGTCAATAATGGCAAAAAAAGGTTCTCTTTAAAATAGTTTTATCTGACCGTATCTTCCTCCATTGAAAGAAGAGCACCCCCCCACACCCACACACCCACACACTCCTGCCAGCCCTTTGACACCTATGTGTTGACCTACGTCGCATGACTCTAGCCCTCCATTCTGTGTTAAATTACTGCTTCCTTGAAAGATCTAACTCTGTGTTTCACCCCAAGTTTTAACCTGTGCTCTGGATTATACTCCTGTTAAGACTATTTGCATTTAACAAGATCACTTTTGGTACACATTGTTGACTGGCGGCTGTGTGGTTTCCTCTGCCTTATCTACTTCTACGAGCGAGACCTGTCCATCCTCCACCATGCTCCAATCAAACCTGTCTGGTGACGCTCAGCTGTACTTCACCTCCTTCAAGATCAAGTTCCTCTCCATCAACAGGGAACATCTTTAGACTAGACATTCATGGACTCAACTATAACACTCCTCTCTCATTCCCTCCCAGGGATAACCCCCCCATCAATCAGTAAGACAGCATTTCATGTGTTACAGGTCTCAAAGTACAATGACCACATTGATAAATATGTTACCTGTTTTAAGGTGAAAGAGGAGAAGTGAGGACAGGATGCAAATTGTTTCTCTCCCAGATGACGTCTAATTTATTGAACATTATTTCGTCACAAATATTGCTGACACTTTGCAACTTGAGTTTGTTTAAACTCTGTTTATTCAGTTCTTAATTCAATTCTTAAAGTCCTTTAAACCACCTTCAGTTTCAGTTATGTTTCCAAATCTTCTTTTTCACTTATATTCCTAAGATGAACACATCTGTATAATCATGTATTTACATAAAACAGTCTTTGTACATAAAGTCACTCCCTTTTATGTCACAGCCTACTACTGGTTCAAAACACTTATATTAACCGTTACCTCCACAAGAAATGTGCATACCAATCTGATACAAAATTAATCTGCTTTAAAATGTACAGGTCACTGAAGTATGCACCATTGAATGTGTTCATGTTAACTTTAAACATTTCCAAATAAACAAAAAAAGTTCAGAATTAAACAAAAATTCACAGAATGAACCATTGTGAAATACAAGTAAAATGCTTAAATATTCACAACTGCATTTAGCTCCTGATTATTGAATGCCACAACATGTGCTCATAAAAATAAACCAGCAACTGTCCTGACCATGTGACTCATAGTGCACAAAATGGCGGCCACCCGGGAAAACGTACTTCCCCCAAAAAGTAACTTTTCATCATGCTTATACTGATGAAAACAACATCAAATACACCCAGAAAACAAACAAAACTAATGTTGGGTTGAACACAAATATACCTGGTTATTTACTAGGTCAGTCTAAAGAAACAGGAAAAGTGTCCGCCCCTTTACCGCTCCCATCGCAACAAGAGAGAAACAAAAATTCCGCCCCCACTTTTACACGAAAGAAATGCTGGAACTTGAATCACCAAATATTCACAGATAAAATTTCAAATAAGCGGGGCCAACCTATTATGGGTGTGCCGCACATGCAAATTTCCCTTCATGCAATAACCTTCTATATCTCTTCAGATCTCCTGACTAAGTTTCTCTTTCAAACCTCACCTCACATCAGTCACTTCTCATTAAAAGTATATATTTTTTCCTTGCACTGAAGATTTTACAATACCCTCAAGTGATCCCAGTGATTATATTGCTGATCCTAATAGTTTGATTATTTCCCAGATTACTTGTGTTGTGCCATAAAGCCATGATAATAATTGTGGAAATTATGGAGGAATGTCCATGTTTCATCTAAAGCATGTTCACTGGGGTAGAAGGTGCAGATAACCACACAGTGCTGCTCTGGACATTACTTTGCTCTGCTGTGAGCCTGCCATGCTAAAATGCAAACTGCTTGAGAAAGTACTTTCACTTTCAGAAACGGGTATGGACCGAGGTAGAAGGTCTTGGCACCAGGGCTTAGGGACAGAGGTTCTAGCTAAAACAAATGTCTCTTGATGATTTTGATCATTTATGTGTTTACTGTTGAGTAAATACAAAGCTACCATGATGGACCTCATGATATGCCATGTTACACTAATATGTTTTGAGCTATTATTCAGCTAAGACACGCTTTATTTTACTATGGGTTTAAACACTTATATAACGTTGACATTCAAGTGTTTTCTCATTTGCTCATTACATTTTGATTACCAAAATATGACCAGAAATCTTTTATTGGAATCCCTATTTTCTGCTAACTGCTAGCTCACTCAAAGAAGATTAAGAATCAATTAACTAAAGGTTATTGATGTCTGATTAAGCAAATCATTTAATAAAATATTATTTGGCCAAATAATGTTTTATTCACCTCATGGATTTGTAATGTGGATTGGTTTGAAAACATTCCATTTGCTCTAAATAAGCCAAAAGCTAACTTTGGTTCTCAAACATACAGTATAATCCATGCTAAAGTATGATATCATTGCATTATCTCATTGATTATGGTTTTCAACCACATTTTTCCTTCTTCTTTGTACACGGTAGCTTAGTTTTAGTTGAGTTTTTTTTTTTTGTTTTTAATCAAGAGTATTAAGCTGAAATATGTTTGACTTGGAGCTGAATGATTTTTGTTAATAAACTCTTACATTTTGAAAGGAAGTTGTGGTGAATTTATTCTACATACGTGCCAAATTATCTATTTGACCATGATTTGAGCTTAATTCAAACCTTCAGTTATTGTTCTAACACACAGCCAGTAGGGCGTGTGTTCATAAACAGAATATAGCAGTCCGAATAATATTTGAGTAAATAACAAATTTACCACCCCTACCGGGGTAGATATATTAAAGTATCACAACATTTTAGGCCATCCCTTGGGTGGCAGGGAAGTGATCCCAACACTTGGAATCAGTACCAAAATGTGACATTTTACACTTGCAAAAATAAGCCTAAATAAGGCTAATTTTTTTGTTGTATCCAATTCTGCCACTCTTCTCTCTTTACTTCTCTTTGTACATCCCACTTTGGCTTCTCTGTTAGGAAATGGTTGTTTCAGCTCTGAAAACAAATGGTTTGAAGACACAGTTTTAAATAAAGTCTTCACAAAGTTACTAAAGTGATAAAAGAAATAAAATATGATTGGCCTATTGGAGATGGAGAATAAATGTTCTAGAATCCAAATAAGTTAAAAGAACATTGTTTAACAAATAGTTATTCCAAGCTAAGATATGAATTTAAAGTTTGATAAATATCTCCTTTAAATAACAGGCAGAAAACTACAGAAAGGCAAAATGCAGTGCAAGGACAGACAAGATACTTTCTGCTTTTGTAGTTGGTAGACAAGGAGAAATAAGGGAGCAAACATGAAAGACAACAGTAAAAATAAAGAATGACAGAGATCTAAAAGAAAAGACCCCGACAGCTGGAATAGAGGCTGCATTAAAGTGTGACTGTGTGGCAATGTGCTTTCTTTCCTCAACAGGGAAACCCCCTTTTCTCTCTAAACATTGTATTTTATCCTCTTCTCCTCTTGACTGCAACCATTCCACTTCCTATGTGCATGTCCTCTTTGGGGCCTTTCTCTAATTGTTTACCCCTCTCCACTGCATTAGGAGGATTATAACATTGCTTTAGGGAAACAATAGGAGTAACATGGGGCTTAAGTGTCCAGAACCAAACCAAATCAAACATTGTGCTGGCGGGATGTGTTGCAGTAATCCTACCACGCAGGATTCTCTGTTGCTGTCTTTTTGCCCTTTTTGTTGCTTTTTGTCAGAGCAGACATGTTCTCTTAAAAAAATTAAATGACCTTTAAAATATCAGTTAGTGGACTGTTTTATAACTAATGGGAGTTAGGTTACTTTAAACTCAATGCCAACAATTCATTGTGTTTAATAAAAGAGGAACACATATGTGATGCAGTAGAAGCAGTATCACTGCACAACTTCTAATCTACCAACACATGGCTGTCCACTTACATTAAGAGATAGAGCAAAAATAGGGAGAAGAGAAGCAGAAGAGTCCAAAAGCTGAGGAGTAGCTAGAAATTCACAGATCAGGTGGGACAACCCTGTCTACTTAACAACAAGGTTTAGTTTGTAGATACTTTCATACAATAAAGGAGAAATGATAGACATGGGAAGATGATGATCCTGTAGGCTCTGGTTAGAGAAAAAAGTAAACATTTTTGGCATATATCTCAAACACCGGGTGGTGAAACAGTCATGAACTTTGCTGAAAAGAGACATATTAGTCATGTTGGAAAAGATATTGCAACAGCTTTTCTCTTTCACTTTTTTGTAAATCTCCATTTCTTAAGTAGCACGTGGCTGTAAACTGGAGAATAGGATAGAATAGAATGGAGCTTGGAAAGTTCAGTTTAGGCAGTTGCATGTGAAGTTTTCTAGAAGATGTTTCGCCTCTCATCAAAGAAGCTTCTTCTGTTCTAACTGATGCTGGGGAGCACTGAGATAAATGTACTGTAGGTGTAACAAAAGAATTAGGAGAGGGGAAGAAAAGAAGCAAAAGGTGGCTCCGATCGCTCCTACAAGAAGGCCCAGGGAGGTCACCTGGGGGTGTTGATGGTCGTTAGTGGGGTACTGAAGGGTCGTTAACTCCCTCATCAGAATGGTTTCAGTCACATGCCTATTTAAAGCGTGAGTCAGATCAGGGAAGGTGAATCCTCTGTGTATAAACTAAACTTCCTAAAACTGCTTTGTATGCAGGTGACAGGCTCTGTCTTGGACCACCTCCTCTGTTAAGGGGTGGTTTTTCCCATGTTAACAAGTATGGCTTCTTTGACCCCCTTCTCATACCATCTGTGTTCCTTGGCTAAAATATGGACATTGTTGTCCTTAAAATGAGTGTCCTTTGGCTTTCGGGTGTAGGTGTATAGCTGAGTTCTGTCCTGAGGAGTTGACCCTCCTTTGTTGAGCCATGCATTTGTGTAGTGGTAGCTTGGTCTCTTAAATGTACAGGTCTGTGTACTCCTTCCTAGACTGAACAGCATAAACCACAAAGTCAGTCTTGTTCCTGGGTGTCAAACGAAAACAAGACTGACAACGTGGTTTACAGTTTGTATTCATAGTTTACAACAAATACAAAGCAAGGTAATGGAAGTTTATTTGTACAGCACAATTCAGTAAAAAGACAATTCAAAGTGCTTTTTATTAATTTAACAATAAAATTGTCATGTTTTGGTTTTTTAGCTGTCTAACCCACATGCAGAACACCAAGACAGAAAAGCGTTTGTAAGTTTAAGATATTTATTGAAGTGATGAAACTGGTAGTGAGATCCAAGCCAGGTCCAGGGGAGGAAAACCAGCAGGAACTATCACTGGGAGAGAAAGCAGACTGGTGAGTTCATGGCACGTGGGAATACTCAGTGACTGATCGATTCCGGTTGTTCTTACTGTTGTTGAGAATTGCAGTTTCATTGGAGGGGGGTCTTTGGTGTCCGGGGTCCTAGAATCCATTGTGGGTCAAGGGGCAATGAAGGAGTGCGGTGGGAAACGGACAGGTCGGCTCAGAATGAGTTGTCTTTACAGGAGCGGTTGTGCTGCCAGTAGAGGGGCTTGTTTTGGATCAGCTCCTGCTGTCAGACAGACTTTTTAGGCAAACCTATGAAGACACTGTTGCAGAAATCAATTCTGCTAAAGATAATTCAAATTCGTTTCAATTAAAAATACTTTATTAATTCCAAAGGGAAATTTAACATTGGAGTAACCCAAAGAATTTAGGTTTTTCTTTTGTTTTTCTTTAACCAGCTGCTGTAGGTCTCAATAGCTGTAGGCAACAAGAATCTTCTGTGGCAGTCTGTCTTGCAAGGGATACGGAGAAGCCTCTTACTGAAGACATTCTGTTGTTGTTTAACAGTCTTCTGAAGAGGATGCTGATTGTTGTGTTTAGTGTTCTTCACTTTATGAAGAATTCTTCTTTTTAAAATGCTCTTCATTCATCTCATAAATTCATGAGTGAGTTTTTCTAGATCCTGCTTGGATCCTGCTTAGCTAAATGATTATACTTGAAGTCTGCTTACTCACCATGGGTCTTAAGTCTTCTTCCCACGCTTGGATCAGCTGTTACAATTCAGTTGCCTTTTACCAATTTATCAATTTAGACTAGGCATTCCCAAAGTGTGGTGCGTTCAACGCTAGGGGGTGCGAGGGCTGCCACTAGGCAAGACAACAAAGTAATGGTGATCTGATAATTACATATTTTTATTTTATTCCTCACAGAATAAAGAGGGAAAAATTAACATTCCCTTTGTAAAATATTAAATTAAACTTTAACTTAAGTGAATAAATAAAATTGTGTGCATAGGAAAATGTATTGAAGTAGAAGAAGTCTTTTTCTTCACTTCATTTAAGATGAAACACAAGGAAGTTTTCCTTTTATGCATTGTAACAATCAGCTAGTCTGTGGCCTCTGCTTTAAACAAACACTGCTGCCCGTGGTGCTTTGACTGTGACTCATGTAAAATAACAGGTGTTATGAAGAGTGACAGATTTAAGTTTTGGCAGGCAAAATACTGGTGGTCTCTCTCTGTTATTGTCACTCTAAGGCTCTCTCTCTTTTTTTTTATGAGCTTTCGTCGCGTCGAGGACTAAGGCCTCCATATATGGGTTGTGCGCGCTAACCACTGCGCCACCTGCACACCCCTCTCTCTCGTTATCAGTCACAGATCAAATTATACTTCTAAGGATTTCTATTTTGCACCACACATTTTGAGTCAGATAAATATTGAGAACACATACTCTTGTATGTTATCAGTTTAGTCAGTGAATCAACCTTTAGAGACGTTAAGGGATTTTTGTGGAGTAACATGGATATTATAATTTTGAGACTTTTATTTAAGGATTTTGATTCCCCATATGTCTATGGTACGGTGGTCACTATTCAAATATCCATGCTTAAGTTTTACTTAGGATACACTACCGCTGCCCTGGGCTCCTTGTTTTTTTTGTTTTAGTTGTGACTGTTGAGTTTTACACCCCATAGCCTCTTAAATGTGTTGTTTTTGTTATTGTTTGCATTTGTTTGTAATGTAAAATTTAAAGAAATATATGTCATAAAAGACTGAGCATGTTCCACCTTAAAGATCTCCACATTGCCTTGAGGAACACTATGAAGTGACTGTAAAAACAAGTTAGATAAAGCAACCAAGCAGGGGAATACCCTCAGGCCAAAATATGGAGGGTAAAATTTTACCTTGTTACTGGGAAGGTGAAAAGGATTGCACTGTTTCCTGCTTTTTTTGCTTTTTCTCTGTCCCAGCAATCTCTTGGCAGGTAAGGTATGTCATGTAAAGAGGATAGTATTGCTGTTCTGCATATTCTAGGATAACAAGGTATCAAAATTCCCTCAGGGTGTAGGTGTCTTTCCAATCGGGAAGATTCGGCATCGCATTGGATAACATCATCAGATTAAAATAAATGCCTTAACAACTCAGAAAAAAAAGAAGGCAACATAGAGATACTCCCAACTTAAATGCTAGATTAATGTAAATTCACTGTTTCTTAAGAACAATGAATTTATTGGTTAAGCTAAAGATGCTTGTTAATTTATATAAAACTTATATAGATGGTTTTATATTTTACCATCTCATTGTCAGACTACATAGGAGGCATTGTTAGAATTCAAAGTGGATATTTGTGTAAATGTCTCTAAAAATACAGTGGATTATAGACTTAATCACAAAGACTTTGAGGATTTTAATTAGCTTATTAGAATTTCAGATGAAGCTTATACAACAAAACTTTTCTGTTGCCTTTTGGATACTGCTGATACTGGAATACATGGCTGGTGTTTGTACTATATCATTTGAGATTTAAACTTCTGAATCTGCCCTTCTGCTGTTTTTTTGTCTAAAATTTATCATGGCAGCAAAATTAAAACTAAGGGCAAGTATAAAGTAGATAGACTCAACACCAACCACAATCGCCAATAAAACTAAAAGGAAGCATTTTAGTGTAGTTTGGCTTTATGAAAACATATTCATCACACACTTGTGCATCCAGGAAAATCTGGAGTAAACAATAGGCAGTCTACACTGTGTCCCATATGACAGCTGGAAACAATGGAGCAATACGCTTTGAGGGATGGCTAATGTAGATTTCTCCTTTCACTGTATATTACTGACAGGGAAATGTCAATTGTGCCATTGATTCTCCTAGCCAGCTATCCTTTAGCAATCATTCCTCTTCAATGTTGGTATGGGCAGGAAAAAAGGATGAGGCAAAACAACAAAAGGAAGAGTAAAGGAGGAGAGATTGTTTGTCACTAAGGCAATAAATGGAGCGATAGCCAGAAGAAAAGAACACATAAGGGATATGGGCAACAGCCTGCCCTTGATAGCTGAAGCATGTATGGCTTTAACAGGAAACAATAAGCCCAGATGGCAACTCTTAGTTCGTTAACTTTGATGGATATTTTACATTCAGTGTCAAGGCTGAAAAAATTACTGTATCATCTACATAATATAGCAAGCCATCATTTACTTCATTGTTCTTACCTGAATGCCTAAGAAATGTGGTAGTATGTGGTAGGAAGAGGTGAGATGATTACTGTCCAGGAAGAGGTGAGTATCCACTGAGCTTGTTAGCAGGTAAAGCTGTGCTTATTATTGATCCATAGTTGTTCTAATGGTGGATGACTGGAGATAAATCCAGAGAGCAGTGAAGAGTAGACAGACAGGTGTGGCCAGAATGACAAAGAGGACATGGTTTCTCACCAACGTCATCACAAAGAGGAAAGGAGGCTTTAGCTGGGTCCTCAAAGTGGTATACAAGGACAAAATAGAATTCAGGGCCTAGGACTAAAAAATGATGGAAATTTCCCCTGGGCATAAGAGCGGAAGGAGTAACAGTGTGACCCCTCATTCACACAGACTTCTTCATTCATACATCCTCTGTTCGGTCACAAATAGAAACTCCCCTCTGATGCCTATCAGATATATGGATCAACTCTATCCTTGATGGATGGCAGAGAAAAATGCATCAATAAATAAAAACCAGATAAGCCACACAGTAATTGATAATGGTACATTGGCTGTAACTAGGTTGAGTGCGTTTAAGTGTGTTTAAGATTAAAGAGATTAAAGATTAGACACCTGCAAAACACGCAACCTGTTACAAAAAAACCATGAGGTTCCACATTGCTCTACTGAGATGATTTGTAATTCTGCGACCACGTTATCTGGCAAGAGCCTTTCTACTTCTTTCCATTACGGTCAAATGTAACTTTGGCAATTTAGGACTATATATTTCTATATCCTACATAGACTAATAAAACATTATTTGATTATCTATTCAAACTAGTTTCTCCCTGGACAACAGAGGTAAGGTGAACAACATTCTGGAGGTCAGACACCAGCGGCACAAAATTAGTATTAGAACACTCGCTGAGAGAGCTCCATAACTGGAATTAAAATGGATTTTTTAAAAGCCACTCATAAGCCCCTTAAGAGAATTTCCCTCTTCATTTTTTGTCAACATTATTTTCTCTATCTTCCATTTTGATTAAAAGCATGTCTCTGCCGCTTCACTAAAACAGTGTTCAATTCACGATACTTTCTCATATCTTAATTTGAATACTTAATAATACAGTGTTAATGTACATAAGATAACATTACTGAAGAATTTATGGAGTTGATGCTTGAATTGATGATTGATTTTTTTTTTATCGATTCCTAAAATCATCATTTGTGCATCTCTAATGTAAACTAACCTTGTCATCACTTTTTTTTTAAAAAAAGGTGATGCAGACGTTGCTGCAGTCTGGAAATTACATACTGTAGCTTTAATTGTAGTTTTCCTCAGACTAAGTTTGCTCTTGCAGAGCCAAAACCAAAATGAATATCTTTTCTTATTATTAGTTTCCGTGGAGTTTTTGTGCATTTTGTTTGGGTTACCTAAAAAAAAAACTGCATTCTCCTTTGGGACACGGGCTATGTTTTTTCTGACAAAAAATGTGTTCTTTTTCACGTAACTAGGTGTTTTCAAATTCTTCACAATTGCATTTACATTAGAAAACAGACTGTATTTATGGCTGCATCTTTTTTGCACTGTGCTTAGACAGCTGTCCTAGACGCATTTTAAACTTTTAGGTGGTTGGGCTGTGATGAGTAATCTTGAAACAAAGTAAAAGCTCTGCTTTAAGAGAAAAAATAACTTTAGTCAGCAAACAGTGAAAACATGCTTAGCAAAAACAAGTCATTCATTTTTTAAGACAACAGTTGTATATGTCAAGTCAGACAGATTCTGAGAAAAGAGAACAAGCGGATTTCAAGTGATAATTTGTAGAAGTATCATAGTGCCTTTTTTATTTTGTTTAACCGCCTGGTGAAGCAGTGTGTTAAGGGTGTTCTGAACAAACTCCATTTTAGAAAAGAAAATCTATAGCTGTCAAGAAAACAAGAATAAAAACAGATAGACGTGCCCTAAACATTACTGGCGTGTGAACTGAGTGGGACACATTTACAACAACACTGTAGATCATAATACTGATAAACACTGTTATTTTCATTGCACCTTTTAGCCTCTAATGTATACGTATGTATTAATATATGCATGCCCTTTCTTACCTTTATCTTAAAATCAGATTGGAACAGAGTATTGGCATGACTCTAATCTTAAACGTCTGTAACCAAAATAACCTTGAAGAAGACATTCCCAGAAAGTAGTAGTATCAGCCTTTTCATAAAAGAAATATTCCCTGCATTTCTTTTGATGCGGGAAGTAGAGTTAGCTAATTCAACAAAGACATTATGAACACTGTATTGTAATGAAGGTGACTTTGGATAATGTTTAAGACTGCTAATGTTTAAGAATGCCCCCCCCCCATCCTGCCTTCTGTGTTATTATCTCATTTCTCCTACTCTCACGTCCCCGTGTTTTTTCTCCTCAATCCTTTTTTGCCATCAATATACAGAGTAAAATCTAGGGCCTAAAACTATGCTTATTGATTACTTGAGAAACTCTTGCAGCCACATGGGGTTTCAAGGGTACATGTGGGTGAATAAGTTTTAACAAATTCTTAAAAAATATAACTTTTGTAAAAGAATACAATTTAAAATGTAATATATTGTAAAAGGTATTTTAGGTGGAAAATTATGCTCTGAGTTTGTACATTATAGATTGTTTTAGAATTTAGATACACTAAATACAGTCAGTTCAAATCAGAATGACAAAAGATGGCTAAGCCAAACCACATTTAATCAACTATATCTGCTATTTTTACGCAATCACATTAATATGACTGTGACACTGACAAACCATTATAACACTAATCTAAGTCTCAATACCCAGCTTGAAAACTCTTCAGGCCGGTTACAAAAGCAGAGCGACGCACTCTACACTGATTTGTCATAAGCTAATTTTCACTCATACTAAATGGCTTGACAAACTTTTGCATTTAGTTGGACTGCATCTTGTATTACCTCTTGCCAGAACACAGTCATGGCACACCACAAATACACAACACTAAATCTCAGTGCAAAGTTCTGCCATAACCCCAAATGTACTAAAGAAAAATTAATACTGACAATCTCTTGGCCATTTTTTCCAGAGTGGTTTTCTTGTTTACTAGGAGTTTTCACTTAGGTAAAAATGTGTATGTCGTCATATAATCCAAATATCACGTTCATCATTTAAAAACTGCTAAATAGCAAAACATTGAAACACATTGGAAGAAACTTCATGAATTTAGGCATTTAAAGTATGTAATTTGAAGAAAACTTACTGATGTTAAGACGGGGGAGATTTTCAGTCCAGATAGGACATTTCCCCTTAGTTCTACCTTGGTCCTATTTTGGCTCCATCTTTCTCACATTTCATCCAGAATAGTTAGGTTATTCTGAGTTTTCTTTATTTGTGCTTCTATATGTTTGGGCTGCTAGATCACAAAGGGACCACTTCTCCTTATTCTGCTTCATTCTATCAATATTCTCCCATTTTACATTATTTGTGAAGTTTCACTCATAACCTTTTGCTTTGTTTGCTTTTTCTCATCATAGTAGCTTCATCTGGTTTGTTCCTGTTCAGCTGTGGCTACGTTCTGGATGGAAATATCAGCTGTGCTGCTACCATCAACACCTTGGTGTATAGATGATGATGCTTGGCCTGTGTTTCAGTGTTGTCCTGTTTCTCTTACTGTGACAAATCTCTTTTGTATTTCTGCTTCTTTCTGTGCGTCTGCTTCTGTCTCCTCGAACTTCAGCTTAAGGTGCACAGTGTGGTCCCCTGGCTCCTACCACACATCCCCTGCTGGTTTGGAAGGAAATGAGGATGTGAAGGTGGCCAGGGGCTATCCATTAGGGACAGAAGGGGGGACCTAGGGGATGACCATCGCCACCCTCACCCAATCATTGGCCACCCCTGTTGCCATCCTAACCAGGTGATTTTTTTGTTTTCATGGGGACTAAATTCAATACCTCTGAAAAAAACAGTTCCCTTCCAAAACAGAAGGTGGCAGCAGTGTTACTCTCAAGTGGAATTTTGACATTTTAGGTGTCGGTGTCTCAAGCCTAAACTGACGACAGAAAAACACTCATTAATACATCACATTGATATGCCAGGGTTCTCGACAGTGCATGTCAGCACAGTGGGCCGATACGCTGAAAGTTGTTACTGCCATGCTGAAATTAGAAAGAAACGTTTATTTCATATATACATATCGGCCCTATGATTTGCATCTAGGCCCCTTTTCCCAGAGTTTCTATTAGTGAATTTCATAAGATACCATACCCTCTTTATTAATAAAGCACTTTTAAAATAACAAGGGTCATCAAAGTGCTGTATATACCATTGAGAACAGCATTAAAATTAAAAAATAGACAAGCAAGATACACAAATGTTATTAACTAAAACATTAAATAAAAATGGTACACAAGAAGAATGGTTGTACAAAAGCCTCAGCAAACAGGTGTGTTTTAAGACGACATCAAATCCAAAAGAGAGGGACAATAAAGAACTGATAGGGAGCGGATAAGTATATGGGAGTACAGCAGCTCGACCATTTTGAACCATTTTGCTCCAGTTAAAAGTCATGCTTCTGCATTTTACACAACCTGCAGGTGCTTGATAGATCCATCACTAACCCCAAGATAAAGTGAGTTACAGTAATCCAGCCTAGAAGTTACAAATGCATGGATCACCTTTTTAAAAAGCTGCCTCGATATAACTGGTTTGACTTTAGATAGCTGTCTCAATTGAAAAAGCTTGATTTGACAACCGTCCTGCTCTGGCTTTCAAGTTTAACCCTTTAAGGACTACCATTATAAAGGTCCGAATGAGCATCTTTTTACATTTTTGGATGCTGCAGAGTCAT
>JAUZNJ010029243.1:0-15546 GCA_034780135.1 Jordanella pulchra | reverse complement strand
GCCATTGTCAAGAATGTGGGATTTTGGGGTAAGACAAAGTGGTGAGTAGGTTCTCCCGCAGCATAAGAAAATGGCCTCATAGCCAAAGTAGCTAGAGTTAACTTATGCCACTTTAAACAAATCTTGAAAGTAGACGGAGTGACTGCCTTATAAAAGAACCTGCTTTCACAGGAAATGAGCCAGATGGCTTAAAGATCTGCCCCCCATTCATCTAGATGTGATGGTGCTTGATTATGAATGTTTAAAACCAATTATTTGAGATAAAGGGAAGTATGTCTTTCTTAAATTAGATTAATCTTTAATATATGAATTCAGCTGTATTTGTTGTTCTCAGTGACTCTATAGGGAGGATCTTGGCAATGGAAAAATGTGAGTGAAAAACAGCCTCAGACTGAAAAAAATACAAAGTAGACGCATCAGCAGATATATATTTTTATGTATGTAGACATTAGTTTTAGGAGGCTTGTGTGTAAGAATTTCAGAGCAAAAACAAAGGAAATGCCTTTGGATGTTCATATCTTCACAAAATCATCCCAAGACATGATAACTGGAAGTTTTATCCTAAGACTAATTTCCCTTTCTTTGTATATCATGCCTCTTGAAGAACAAGATCATAAATGCAGAAGAATTGCTCAGGGCCTCTGAATTAAAGCAGAGACAACATTTAATCTTTGCCTGTGAAATAAAACAGGCATTTGAAAAATTAATAGGCTGAGTCTATTTGAACATTTTGAGCTTTGTTCAGTAATATTATTGCCTATGACTTCCCCCTCTGGTTTTTTTGTAAGATTTACAACAATATGAAACAAAACAGAAACAGCCATTGCTTAGAATTTAGGTGCTTCTGTTAGGCAGACATCCCACTCTTACCAGCAGCAATAAAACCATCAAATGGAAACTGTAATTTCTTTACCATCTAAAATATATATATTTTTTAAACTTGCTGTCAAATGCCAAGATGGAACCCATCTGTAAGTAGGGCAAAGCTGCAGCTGAAAGAGAGAGGTTGAAAATCATAGGACATACAGTGAGAAAGAACTAAAACAGTGTTTGAAAACAGAGCAGCAACCTCAAAGGAACACTGAGACCAATCAGCTGCAAATCAACAAGATATTTTTATCTTTTATTATATCTTTTCTTCTGAGAAAAAAGTCAGCAAAACAGACAAAGATTTTTCTTTTTTTCCTGGAAAATTCTAAAGTATATTTAGCTGAAGAGCTCAGATGATAAAATGACATTCAGATATGTTGGTGTCTCTTATCTGCCAAAGACATGCAGTGCTCATCTCCATCCATCCATCCTTAAAAGCTTTTAAAACTGACTACTCTTGAAGGAGCCATGATAAATGTACCTTCACTTTAAGATTTGTATTTTAAAAATGATCAAAAGAGTTTTAGAATAATTTGATAAGTCTAAGGTTTTGACATTGTGAAATAAACAAGAAAATACATCTACTGTTATGGTGTTGAAACTGTCCAACACAATTTTGTATGTTTTATCCTCAGAGTATGGAATTTTTAATGCTGATGTTTTTATTGGTGGAAAATGGATGTTAAATATTCTTGTCGTTCTTTGTCTGTTCACCTCACTGTGGCTGAGAAGAAGTCTCTATGTGTTATGGAAAGTGGAACAACTGTCAGCGCAACCAGTTAGCACAGTACCGCCACCTGCTTCAGGAGCTCCTCTGCCGCTGATGGGAGACAGATCAACTGCTGGTGAGCTTTTGACTGACAAAAGCTTAAGCTGTCCTGCTTTACTCTACGTCAAAACCACATCCAGTCCTTGACTGGCCAATCACAGCAAGGGAGATGGGAATTTATGCTTATGCAAGAATTACTCATACTGAGACAGTACTTTTCTGTAACTATAACAGTCAAGATTACCGCTGCAAATGAGCAGCTCGTAATGATATCCTTCATTATGTCCTGATTTAGATTTTACTACAAAAAGGTGTTTATACATCACATCCATAGTTATCTGATTGTTGATCTGTTTTAGCCTAAAGGTGCTGGACTTTTTCAGGAGTTGTGCAAGGAAGAAAACTTTCCTGGCTAAGAGAAAAAAGTTAAGTATAGATTATAATTTGCCAGTTTAAACATAAACAACAATCAGAACCTCCAGAGTAATATTCCCCAGACAAATAATTTTAAATTTCTGGAGATTAGCTAAGTGGATATATCTAAATTTTGATTCACATCACCCAATGAAACACAATTTTTCAGTTTTTAAAAATCTAGGTTACCAGGTTGAAAACATCCCCCACAGTCACAGAACAGAAACAAAAAAAACACCAAAATGTTTTTATCAAGATGGCCAAAAAAGGCTTGGTGAAAGAACAAAACTGCAAATAACAAAGCAAAAACATTGTAATTTTGCATCTGCCAGGAGCTTCTGAGAAACTGATTAGTTTTTTTCTAAACAACAATTTTAAACACAATACACTCAAACAAAAACTGGTTCATCCAAAAGAGACTATCCAAACCAAAGCTGAGTTGTGTTGGTTCAATCTGACAGCAGCTACACAAATATGTGCCACAGCACAAGAGGACCAGCATCTCTGACTAAATTTAGCAGTGAAATTGTACCTGAAAAAAGTAAACACCTTTGATATTTAAACAACAAAATGTTCAGATCTTGGAAATAAACGACAGCTGGTTTGAAATAGAGTTGATGAGGTGGGTCAATGATTTGCATCTGACTTGGCATGTGCTTTGGAGGATGGACCTCCAGGTGCTTAAAAACATCAGCACTCCAAATACAGGTTGCTCTAGTGGGAAATACAGACTCTAAAAAGACTCTGGTACAGCAATCAAAACATTTTCAGAAAAAAATTAGGAAAAGTCTGGTTACCTCCCATGTAAGCCTGTTTTGTTGTTGCTGTGACTTTGATGAGTGCGAATTTGCATGAGGTGGAAGTTTCATAATTTGTTTAACAACAGATATCAAAAAAGAAAAGACCTTTTAAAGTCCTGGTTGGGGTTTTCACCAACGCATCATTTACTGTATAGATTTTAGGCCCGAGCCCAAACTAAATTGAGGCCAGGGCGGGTCATGATGTCACTGAAGATGGTTGATTGCGGGTAAGGTCAGGCTGTAAGATATTTAGACTAAGCTTAAATCATGTGATATAAGTTTAGTCTATTTAGTATAAGTGGATCGAAAATGTTGTTAAACTTATAAAATACTAGTTCTTTAGTTGTTACTCTCTTGTGAAAAGATAGAAAGTCAGTTACAGCTGGTAATTAAACATGAGTAAAGCGTGTAGTGCACACAAGAATGCGCCCTGACATTCTAATCATTTTCTTTCTTACAGATCACACTGGATGTGCTCTGGATGGAACCCAACCGCTATGGGAATGTGGTCAAATACCACATCTCAGTCTCCTCTGCTCTGCTATACCCTGGGCGCCACCCAGACTGCTGGGCCAACATGTCTAGGCTAGCGTCTGCTGGAACTAAGTATGGTTAACCTTTTGTGACTTTGCATGTGTAGTTAGGGCAGTGGCGTGCATAGCATGGAGTGACCGCGTGGAGCAGCAGTAATACCTTTAATAATTAATTTATTTCAGTTTTTTGATTTGGCTAGGTTCACGTTGGACTTGATGCCTGTCAGCCTGGGTTGGGTCCGGTTGGATTTGTTGGGCTTAATTTAGACTTTAGTATCGACCTAATGAAGATGCTGTTAAGTAACTTGAAATAATCCTTACATGTCAGTAATAAGTCTTGAATATCAGGAATATATGGGGATGAATGATGTCACAATCATGTCGATGTTTAGTGTCTTACAAATTGCATCAGCCTGAATGATGCAAATAAGAATTTGGGAGACTGTCCCTACAGGAGTCACTACATTTTCCCTAACAGGGTTTCTGATCATGCGCCTTGGCTACTTGGCCAAGGGGATATCCCTTTGGCTGACTCCCCCGGGAGTCTGGGGAATCAAATCCTCAGACTAGTTGTCTTGAAATCTAAAGATTGTCGACAAGATTCCAGTTTCTTCATGTTGTATGTAAATCTGCCCCTGGACAAGGTAAAAAAAAGCTCAAGTTGCTTACCAAAGGGCTTATAAGTGAGTGATGCAAGTGAGTGCCAAGTAAAGTGCCGGAATTGTCAGGGATTATTAAATAACTTGACTAGAAAAAATTGGAACATTTACGACTTGACATTAACAGCACTATTTTAATACAGTAAATCTCATTAGTATTGGTTCTGGACACCCTTAACTCCCAATGCTTGAGCACATTCTGACTTATGTGGCAGCTGAACTGCTCTGGTCAAAATTACGTGGAACTTGAGCATATTCCCTTTAAGATTATACTGACATAAAGACCACACAGTGTACATGGATGCATAGCCAACAGTAATACCATTCTGATCCTGTCCGGCTCTCTGCCAAGTCTCTCTATTAAGAGGTAAACAAACACACATATGGGCCATCACTAAGTGGCTCAGCATCTTGCACTCTCGCCTGCCCTCCTTGCTTAGATGCACTCCCATATTCACACATGCATATGATTATAGACAGATTTCCATGAATCGCACACACACACACACACACAAAAACCGGTTACTGCCGTGTTTGGAATAACGACTCACATAGTACACACATGTGTGCAAATTTTGCCCTCCTGCTGGCCTCTGAGGGATAGCCATGTCACAATCAAGAGGCTCCTCAGCCCAAATCTGCTTTTTAGGGCCCCTCAACAATGCTCATCTGCATAATCGGGACGACAAGTGTGGCAAGGGTAAAAGAAGGAGGGTGAGGTAAGATGGAGAGACGAGGTTGGAGGGAAGAAGAAAGACTCCAGACAAGAGGAAAAAATTAAGGGTACAGAAAGTAAAGGGGAGCAGGCAGTGGATCAAATAAGATGGGAGAAAGAAGGGTTTGACTAAGTTTGAAAAAGAGGGGCTGATTAATGGCCAGGAAACAAAATGTTAGAAATGTATGGTTCTATTTAAATTGTGTTAATGTGTGACTGCAAATAGCATCACAAGTTGCATGTCAGATATTGGTTATGACAGTAGCACCTGCTGCCCTATATCACCCTTCACCTTTTACCATTCTTATGCATCCGTATCTCATGAACAGTCATTACCCACCAACTGAGGGGGAGGGGGCACAAGGAGCAGGTCATTTTTAATCCTCTTCCCCCTTTCATCCTTTTTGTCTTTGTCTGTCTTCATGACGGTTTCTTAATGACTAGATGCTAACTCTGAGATGAGTGTTTTCCGTCAGCATGTAAGTGCTTAGTACTAAAATGTTGCTGTTTTGCCTTGCCAGGGTTTTATGTATAAGGACATGAAAAAAATGATCTGGTCTTACCAGGTTCTGAAATTATTTAAATCTAACCTGAATTGTACAAAATTACACATTTTGTTTCACACTGTCATTATTTATTAAACAAAATAAAGCTAAAATGGAAAAGCTGTGTTTGAGGACATCCTCGCTGCTGTTGTAGGCTTTAAAAGGGAAAGCAGCAGATAAGTGCTGCTGATCAAATGAGGTTCAACTGTCCATCACTAGTTTGAGCATATGGGTGTGTGTTAACATAATCCCATTTTGTGTGCAAAATTATGACAACAGCAATTACTTTAAAAAAGCAATTATTGTGGCCCGTTAACCTGAGTGTATTAAGAACCTGGACTAGAGGACAGTTCTAGATATTTGAACATTGTCCACCAACACTGACATATTTTTCATAAATAAAATACTTAATATTTAAGATCTCTGCAAATCTAACCATTATTTGACTTTCCAGCAAAATTCAATTAAATGTTAAAGCAAAAATTGCTCAGAGAAGCTGAAAAAACCAAACCTCCCAGTTGGACACAACAGCATGTCAGATATTAGGGTTCATGAGAGAGTTGAAAAAAAGGCATTTGAAAAGGTTTCTCTCTAAAAAGAACGTGGCATCATCACTTAGCTGCAACTGAACAACCAAAAGACTTCTGGAACAACTTTCTTTGGCCAAATATGAGCAAAGTAATGAACTTTGGCCTTGGTTTTACCATTCAACTCTGTTTTTGGGAAAATTTCAGGTAGAGTGGTAGAAAAAAGATTTGGGGTTGTTCCGCAGTCAGATCATGGACCCAACCATAAACTTCTCTGTATATCGAAGACAAATGTGGGGCCAACAGCCGAAACTTGGCTTAAGCTGGATCATTGACAAGACAGTTAACTCAAACAGAAGCAAGTCTAACAAAGTTGTGTGAAACTTTCAGATGTAACAAGTGTCACTATTGTGTTGTCTAAGTCCAACGCAAATGAATGAAAGAACTAGATACCTCTTAATCCACGGAGTCTTAAAAAGTCTTGCAGAAGATACACAAAGAAAATAGTTGGTACTCCTCGTTCAATGAAAGAAGAACCCACCATGGTCACAGAATAGCTTGAATCTGTCAAAACTAATAATAAATCAAAATTCCATGAAAATTAGCAAATGGAAGTCAGAAATTGCTTTTCAACTGGGCTTTAACAGAATGATAAAAAATATGGATATGTTGATGGCCACTTGAGACTAGTACAATGTTTTCCTCTTAGCCATTCTTGAGTGTTTTTAGCTGTTTGTTTTGGGTCATAATCCTGTTGTAGGACCCATGATCTGCAACTAAGAATAAGCTTTCTTACACTGAGACGCACATAACTCTCTAGAATCCCTTGATGGTCTGGAGATTTCATTGTATTCTGCAGGGATTCAGCTCTTGTAATGGAGCCTCCTCTGTTTCACACTGGGGACAGTGTCCTTTTATTTATATGATTCATTTTACCACCTTTCAACATACAGCTGATAAGCTTTATACAAAAGTTCACATTTTGGGGAATCTGTCCATATGGCATTCTCCCAGGAGCTTTGTTGCTTGTCAACAAGTAGTTTGGTAAATTCTAGTCAGGCTTTTTTTTTATGATTCATTTTCAGCAACAGCTGATGGTGCAATATGTAACTGATGTTCCTCAATCTTGAAGTTCATCTTTAATTTCTTTAAAAGTTTTTCTTGGCTGATTTGTTATGTTTTCTTTGATTTGTAATATTTTTTTTTTCATATGGCCATGTTCAGGGAGGTTGGCTATAATCCAATGGATCTTAAATTTCTAAATAATACAGTATTTATGTATAATACAGAGACATGTTAAAGTTGTGGTATGGCTGTCCTTTGGAACAGAAGTCTGACACTTTTCATTTATCTTTACTGACCCTTTTAATCCCTATCCTTTAATCAAATGTTTTTTGTATTTGAGGTTTGACTTCAATGTTTTCTTAGCTTGAAGAAGAGCAACTGTAATGTAATGGAATACAGAGGAAAGAAAGGGAAGACTCAAAGTTTTACATTTTGGTTACACAAATATTTACCAATGAATTGCTTTAAATGCTTTCCAGGAGTATCATTCTCTATGTAAAATATTTTAGAGGTTTGATTCCAAAAAGATGATCTGTAATCTGCTGATAGATATCATCCACATTCTAGTTTGACATATCACTGCCTATTCACTTTACATTAAACAACCTCTTTGACAAGATTCATCCTCTACAGGCCCTAAACCTGATGCTGTTTCACAGTTTCCAGAGTCCTAAATGCTCCTATGTTATAAAACTGCCAAATAGAACTTTGATCAAACCCATTGCTTTAATTCTACCAGCTTATACAATGTATTTCATTATGTGGTATGGAGGTTTGACACACAATAAATTGTTAAAAAAAAAGTTGACACTATTTCTTTTTACTTGAACTTCCTCCCGTCTTTTGCATATGGTAAGATGATTCCAACTGCCACTTTAGAGAAAGACGAATGGAGCTTAGGTTCAGGACCCCAGTCGAGACCTGCATTCAAAGTGGGGAGGAACCAACACTTCCCTGGACGACTAATTGAAGGTGCTTTAAAATTCCCACAGAGGGCCAATCATGGTTTTCATCTGGGGCCTACGCAGGGCTGAGAGGGGGCAACAGGGGCCTCTGACATAGAGGAAAGAGACAAGGAGATGTGGAGCAGCTGGAAGACCTTAGGTATAATAAATCAGCACTAGAATAGATTTAAATTTGAAATGAATCTGGTCTCAAAAGCTTTTCTTAAATGCTAAGTTTATTGAAGTGGGACTGGAGTCAAAATTTTTTACCACAAACATGTGAAAGTGAGAAGGTATGACGGTAAAAAATCCTTCAAATCCTTGAATGATCATAAAACACTTTACAAAGATACTTCAGACAAATCATACAGAAAGACTGCTCAACTGTATTGTGCTACTTTACCAGAAGATTATGAATGTATTAAGTAACTAAAAATGGAAGTTGTAGTTAATTAATAGGTCATTCAGAATCGAGGGTAAAATCAATAAATGATTGATAGTTAAATGATTATAACTGTAATCTGCTTAACACCAAGGTTCTTAGCCTTTCAATCGAAGTGGGGCTCCTAGATTCAGCTGTTAGGATCTAGTTGCATTTCACTAGTAATTAAGACTATGAGTATCAGCAGACTTATTAATCACCAACCGAGAAAATGTCTCTGTTCATTCAACGGTCAACCTAAAAGGATGAAGCTGACCTGATGATAAATCGTTCACTGAATAAAATAACCACTAAAGACCATGGAGTAAAACAATGGTACCTTAGCTAATCACTAAAAACGGTAACACTACTGAAAATAAGCACAAGTAAATAAAATAACTGAAAGAGGAAAAGGGGTTTTATAAGTCTGTTCAATAGTCTGCGAGGAAGGTTCAAGCTTTAAAGCTTAATGCATTTATTGTGTACTTAAAATAACAAAAGGTAAATGTGAATAGACCCTGACATAGAGCTATTAAATGCAGTCAAAACAGTAAAGGTTCATGCGTTGCTATAGTAAAAAAAAAAAAAAAAAAATGACTCAGTCTTGTATTAATTGTAATAAAGCTGAAATAGAATGAATTAACTTAACCGGTCCCATGAGTTCCGGTTCGATCGGTTCTGGTTGAAATAAAGGACGAGTTAGGCTCACAATGTGGCCTATAAATGTGGCTTGTAGCTTGTAGCTAAAGATGCTAACCAGTCCACTGCAGCATTTATTTAATCACTTTTGCTTCAACACCATCAAAGTTGAAATCAGAAAACTTATTATAGGTAAAACAAAAAACAGACGCAAAAATATCTATTCAAACTTATTTTCTACCCAAGCAAAGCAACTATTAAGCATCAGAAGGAAAAACGGGGAAGGATGAACAAATTTAATTTTGGCTTGATGGAAGGAAGGGCCCTTCCGTTTGGTTCTGTCAGTGGCCCAGTCCTCGATTCAGTCAGTTCATCTGCAGGAAACTCTTGAAAAGATTTGGATTAATCCGATGCAATAATAAAGGAAATTGTGCTGGGCTTAATTTTGTAACTTACGGGGCGTTCCCCTGTTGCTACAGCAGTTAGCCGGCAGTGGTTTCTCCTAGGCAGTCGTCAGTCCGGCGGCTTTGCAGTTGAGCTCAACAGCTTCCCGTGGCTCCTCTGGAAGACAGCAATTGGCCAGGCTTTTGTGTGGGTCGGCCATAACCGGGTAGTTCACCCTCCGCTTTGAGAGGCGGGTTCAATTACACTGTGCTCAACTTGGTTTGAATCGCAGGGAAAGCACTACAATCAGCTTTCTGAATCGTGTGTGACTCACCTTATGCAGCCTTCTACCACTGGCAAAATAGAGAGGTGAATTGGAAGCAGTCCCCTATATGACCTCCGTTGCAGGATGTAATGTCAGAAGGGAGTTGTTCTCATTACATTCCTAACATTTAATCTCAACAAAAGTTTTATAAGGAAACTGAGCTGATTACATTAAGTCGTTGAATTTGCAGGATTTCTCCTCCAAGGCGGAGAAAATAACAACAACAGGCATTCGCTTGCAGGGTATTTTTTACTTCCCTCACAGTGAGCATGCATGTAGCAACAGTGCAGAGGAAAAAATCCCTGTTAAAAGAAAGAAACCTCCAGTGGAACCAGGATCAGTATGACTGGCCTCCTGCTGAGGCCAACTTAAGTTAAGTTAAGAAGACTGAAGCACACATACAAGAAGAACACAGAAGCACTAATCCATAAATGTTTTCTATTTTTAAAAAGTCAGTAGTAAAGTAAGTAGTAGCTCTATTCGTGGCTTTGCCTAGAAAAGTAACAAACAAGCAGATGTACTTTAACCATTTTTTTTACTTAAAAATGATAAATAAAGAATATACAGTGCAGGTAGTCACAGAGGAAGCTGAGACCACAGCTATGTCTTGGATAGAAACAGGACTAAGCACTGTAAAACGGACCCAAGTGTATAATCTACAATCTCCCTCAAGGGTGGAATCAAAGCTAAAAGGAGGATTAAAGCTAAAAAGAGCACCTAAACATGCAGAAAAGGGGGTTCAGGGGACCAAGGTTGACAACATTTAAAAAAAAAAATAAGAAGGAAAACACTTTGAAGATAGTTATGTGGTCATATCAGAGCATTAAAAGGTATTTAATACTGAGTCAGTCAGAAAAGATAATAGAAACGTTGAGCATGACCCAGAAAAACATTGAAGCAGTATTGTTGAACCATTAGAGTTTGGGATACTGTTTTTTTAACTGTTTTCACAACAAAATTTTGAGACACTTTTGACCATACCAGAGTCCAGTTTCTTGAGCAATCATAAGTGTGAACCCAATCCAGGTCCCTCTAACAGACCAAGGAGACATACTCTGGCACAGTTCCTCCTGGAGCTGTTTGCTTGCAGTGGGAATGTGTGCCAGTCCCAGTGGACCAAAAAGAGGAAAAGAAGATATCATGTACGTGTAAGATCTGCAAAGATACTACTGAAAAAAATAATTATTAGGAGGTCATTCAAAGACAAATTAGTTTAAAAATGTCTTACAAGGTGACTGGGTAAAGGTGGGAATTTTTTGTCATTTTAATCATTCCCTGGACCAGTCAATGGACCAGATCATCGGTGTTAGTAGGTCCGATGGGTAAAAAGCAGTTTCAGCATTTAAAAGGTAAAATTAAAGATTTCTCAAGATTTTACACAAGAACCTACCCAAGGCTTGAATACTAATAATGAGTCTTGGATGGTAAAAATAACTCAAGAGGCAACAGAAGAGAAAGACTATAATTAGATTTAACAATAATTTTCCATTTCAGTATCTTTTATCGAATTATTTCATCCAGGGCTTAAAACTTATAATTTTAAAAACATTTTTAATTATGGTCTCAGTGTGCCAATTCACCTCACCTGTCATCTAAATGCCTTGCTCAACCAAACCGGACCATCTATTTTCCACAACTACTCCTCCAGCTCCTCCCTCTGAATGAAAAGTTGCATTGCATGGCAGTGAGGGATGGAGGAAGCTTGTCCGTGTGTGTTGCAATAGGGGGAAAGAGGGGGGGCGGTGGTGGCGTTGGGAGGCTGTTTCCCCAGCGGGACGCATTAACAAGCCCATCCAGTTAAATGTAGCCCCTGCATTACCTAATGTACCGGCCCTTCTCCAGCAGTGTAGGAGACAGCAGCATCCATTATTGATCAGATGGAGCTTTGCCTCTGAAGCTGGAAGCCTGTTGGAGAGAAAGGGATGGAGATGGAGAGGGGGGTAACAAATGGGGAGGAGGGAAAAGAGGAAAAAAGAGGAGAGAGATTTGTTGTGAAAGGGAAATAAGTCAAAAAGATGATTATGACATTGCTCTTGCTCTTTGCTGTCTTTATCTCAAATCCTCCAACTTACTGTCATCCTCAGTCATATTTTCCTATTTCCCCTCTACCCTCTCACAGTATCGTCTCCATCTGACTCTCTAAATCTATCTTTAGTTTCATATGTGGTTTGTAATCTTCAGTTCTGTCTTGTGCCGAGCCCGTGCCAGCTGACAGATGCTCAGCATCTCACGTCATAGAGTAAAACTCAGCCCTGTTTTCCTATAATCATTCATCCCCCTTTGCCCAATAATCCAAACAACCTCCACTCCATTACTCCCTCCCTAGTGGGATCGACTGTGGGTAGAATTTGAATATCACAGAAAGTCACTGGAGATTTAGTTCAGTTTTTGCTTAGTTTCTAAAGACGTGGAGTTTGAGAATCCCATTTTTTCTTTTCTCTGTCTATCTTCAATGTTCATATTTGTTCTCCTGATTTTTCTTTCCCTTGGGATCAGGGAGAACAGACAACCATTCAAATCAAGAGCTGAAAATAAGCATCGGTCTAAGATGTTTGACTTTGCCATCAGCCACTGAGATACTGTTGGGGGGGGGGGTTCTGGAATAGATCTGAATTCTGACTTCTAGCCATATCTGAATTACACTCAATAAGCCTGTTTTCTCAACCTCTGTGCTTCACCAATCTCTGCTGCCCTGGAGCCCCTTCCCTTTAAAGTCCAATGCTGCATGTTTTCTTTTCATTTTGCTTTTTTATATAATTTCACTTCTTACCTGCCCAACTCTTAGAAAACGGCTCTTGTTAAAGTAAAAGACAAAGATGTGGACTTCAATTAAGTTGAGCTGGTAGTTTTCAATTAATATTCATAGTTTGGCAAATTGATTGCCTTTATTCTTAATTTATTCATTTAATGAAAGTGTGTGTATATCACTGGGAAAGATTTCACATTACAATATAAAATTTTGGATTATTTAGTTGGACTTAACAGAGAGAGAAAAAATGGTGCAGATTCCTTATTGGGGCCTTGTATAGGAGGGTAATAGGGATCTGGCACCAATCTACAATAAAAAGACCTGCACTGAGAATGTTTACATTAATAGTCGCCCTCCCCTAGCTGGTATGTCAGACGCAACTTTCATTGCAATAAAAGCTGCAAGACTTTTGAGATATCTCTGTTCCAGCCCTGTGGATCTAGAAACCTAATGTTTTTCCCTTTCAACTTCAAAAAATACTTCAAGTTCGGGCAATTGAACAATGAGTTCCTGTGAATATCATTTTTCAAGTCTTTTAACAGAGTCTCAGTTCTGTTGATGTCTTGTCTGTGACAGGGAAAATCCTCCGTGAATATGCTTTGATCTAAATCCTTCTCTTGTTGCAGTGCATGATTAAATTCTTTAATTTATGAGAAGATTTAACTTCTGTTTAGCTCCATCTATCTACCCTATTTTACCCTATCTAAATTCAAATTTTCACAATTTTACAATGATGCAATGCTTTGTGTTAGTTTATAAAATCTATCCGTCCTTCTGTCCGGCCGTCCGGCCATCCTTCCATCCGTCCATCCATTCTTAGAATATTCTCTTTTTGCAAACTGACTACTCTTGAAGTAGCTGTGATAAATGTATCCACAAAATGTTTAATAAATGTAAAATTTTAACATTAAACTGTGAAAGAAACAAGCAAATGCCCAACCAAGTTTAGACTTCTGAGTAATGAGAATTATTATACTGATCGTTTTATGATGGAAAATTAACATTGCATTTGTTTTATTCATATTTTGCATGTTCCCTCAACTATTTTCCAAACCTTAATAATTGTGTATAATAATGGTTAAGTCTCAGCTTTCTTGCATCCTTTAAGGAAGAAAAACAATCTTTAAATCCTTTTTTTGGCCCATTTCACCCTCCACCCTTTTGTCCTTCCATTATTGATTTCTATTTGAAGTTGGATGATGATCGGAGCTGCTATGCCTCAAAGAACAATTAATTGTGCATGTGATCGATGTTCATACCTAAATCAATAAACACCTTGCTGCTTTTCAGTCTGTTTGAGTTTATCTGTGTTTTAAGTATGCAGGCGCGCAAGAATAGCATGTGTTTGTGCAGCAGTGGGGATCACTATTCATCTCAATATTTGTATCCTTTTGTTCAAATGTGGGTAAGATAGAATTGAAAGACCTGTAATTCCAACAATGAACATTTATAAAATTTTATAGCTAATGAGTGATCCTTTTGTTGAAAATCAGGTGTCTTAAATGCAGCAGATGGAGCCACTGGTTGTTGTTGGGAACGGTTCTCTACCAGCTGCTACCTATATGGCCTCATTGGTGGGGCTTTATTAGATGCTGAGATCTGCACCTCTGAGCCTGAGTGTTTGCCTGCTATGGTAGTCAGTGCCCTCCAGTGTTAGCTCCTGTTTACCTGTGATTACCTGACTCTTAGTAATTCTTTGTGTCTCCTTTTACCTAGGGGACCGTTCCAGCAAAGATCTTTGAAAGACTTTGGTTTGACTTTCCTAGTTGCCTCCTTGTTTCTTCGATGCTGTGGTTTTTTACCCACTGGTTGTAACGCAAACCCTCCTGTAAGCCCTCTTCTCAACTCAGCTCTGTGCCAGCAGTCTCAAGCGTCATCACCCCTTCAGGTACGGTCAGCCTGTCTGCTCTTCCTCGCAACCAAGCTCCATCTGCACGCCTCTGGATCCATCGGTCTTCCTGGACTTTAAAGAACCCTTTCTGTGGATTAATTATTTTCCCTCCTGGAAGAACCCTGACAGACCCTCACACTCATGGAACAACCAACCCATCTACTAAGTAAGACTGTTTGTTTACACTCCTGTTTCCCATGCTCTGAAAGACTTGAACTCCCCGCCATATCCTTATCATTGATTGTCTGTTAAATCCAATAAAGTTTATCACCAATAAACTTTCTAAAAAATTCTCTCTGTCTCCTGTGGTGTTCTGCATGTGGGTTAACTTTATAGAACCTCAACATGACAGTTTTTCTCTCTTTTTTATTTTATTTTTTGGTTGTTAAACCAAATCAATGTTTGTTAATTGGTGAGCTTAATTTGACCTCATATTGTGTGCATGGTTGTTATGCTGTCCATGTGATGGGGAAAAAACATCTAGGGTATTTGTTCTATATCTGCATAAAGATAAGAATAAATTTGGGATAAATAGTGGGGATTGATTGGTAGGGACAGCAATAATACTAACAGATGGTTCATTAAACTAGATGGATGGTTCTGTTACTTATTTTCCTCTGACTACTTATTTTCTATGACTCTGTGGTGGTTTTAAAGCTGAGGCAGCACAGAGTGGGACAGGAAGAGACCAAACAAGCTGGTCAGAAGGGCCACTTCTTTCCTGTCCCCCTGAACTCTATGGAGGAGGTGGCCGAGAGGAGGGAGTTGGCCAAAACTCTCATCCATCATGGACATATCGGTCATGGTCAAGCTAGGAAAGTTCAGTTTAGGCAACTGGGCGTGTAGTTTTCTAGAATCATGGACAAAACCTCTTCACCAGACTGTAGAGGAGCTGAGCAGCTCCTTCAGTGACAGACTTATACACCCCTATTTAAAAAGGAGCACTACCACAGGTCAATCATCCCTGCTGTTGTCAGAGTTTAGAATGCGTCTGTGAAATCACCTTGTGTGATAACTACTGTGTAATAACACTGTACAAAAGAGCCTGTATTAATCTATTGATCAAACCCTCTAACTGCACTGTTTACACTTTGTCAAAATACTGTATTTACACACCAACAAAATACTGTATTTACACACCAACATATCATACCGCAATGTATATAACATCATCTTACTGTATATAAGATACCTTGAATCCCTATTCTTTATTAGGGAATCACTTATAAAGCCCTAAATAACCAAGCTCCGTCTTACATCAGAGATCTGATTGTTCCTTATGTTCCTAACAGAGCA
>JAUZNJ010029242.1:0-40989 GCA_034780135.1 Jordanella pulchra | reverse complement strand
GTTGAGGGCTCCAGCCCAGGAGACCCACGGCGCACTCTGCTGGAGGAAAGATGGCAGACAGACTCCGGATCCCAACAGTTTTTCAAAATCCTGTCACCTGATTCCCCTCAGAAAGCTTCCTAATAAATAAATAAAGATTTAAAAGAGATTTTAAAATACTGTACTATTGTTCATTTCCAGGTGTGGGGTCCACACAGTTTTTGTGCTTCGTCCCCCCTAATGGCTGGCACCGCCCCTAATCGTACCTTTTATCTAAAAATATGTCAGCGCCTTCCCTCTGTATGTGCTAATTCTAACTCTCAGAGTGGGACGTTTATTTTCCTTGTGTAGTGGAGGACTATTAAGAGTTCTGCTCTAATCATTCAACTCTGATCTAATTCACGTACTTTTAGAGACAAAGGTAAACATCAGAAAGTTGATCCTTGGTGGTTTCTTTTAGCAAAGTTTTGAATTACTATAGGCTAAGCTGTACATTGTGGAGAGGTTGGTGGGGTGGGCGGCAATGCAGGTAGATGTCAAGTTGTGCGCTGCTAATTGGAAAAAAGCCCTGGTACGCTAAAGGGAGAAATTAAGAAGTGATTTTACTGCTTACCAGTCCAACTTCTACCTACAGCTTCTGCTTAAAGGTACAGAGCTTATTGGCCGACATGCATTTCAACCACTCTATAAATGAGCTGCAGGTTTTCCCACTCCCAATATGCAGGTGTGGCCGGGTGAGATTTCTATCAAAAACAGGCTGAGTTTAAACACAAAGGTTACCATTTTAAAAACCCCGAAACTTTCATTCAGAGCACTGATTGGTTTCTTTTTATCCGTCATATTTGACGCTATACGCTTGACCCACATGCAGAGACACAAAATCAGCGGTGAAGAGGGAATCAGATAAACCAAGTTTATTTATCCTTTAAATAAACTGATGATCTTGTGAGCTTCTGGTCCTACGGAAAACAGGATCGACTTGTGCTGAAAGCAGGGTAGAAGAAAGGTTGGACGTGAGCAGAACAAAGCCAGAACTACTGCAGGAGTGACCTTACAGAATAGATGGAAGCATCTGCCGGAGAGAGAGGTCTGATGTCGGGGAGCCCAGGCTAGGGGAACTGACAGGAGGTACGGCGGTCTCCCTGCGGTCTCAGATGGGAGATTCGTTGGAGGGCGGGCAGGAGAATCGGCAGCCTGTAGCGGCTCTTGATCAGTGTAGAACATTTGCAAACCTCCCTTGGAACCGTATGAGGAGAACCTGCAAGGAGATGCCAGAATAAATCAGGTTGCTCAAATACATAAAAAGTAATCGTGGGGGACTTCGCTAAGAGTACCATTAAAGGTTAAAACTCAAGCACTGGAGAACTGGCTGCCCGCTCCTTTTATGCTGGAGATGATGACACTGATAACGCACAGGTGCGCGGAACCCATTCTCCAACAGATCACAACCTCATGGCTCCTCCTGGTGGAAAAGAAAGCTCCCTACAAAACTACGGTAAGCTTCACCACCCAACATTATCTTCAACTTGCACATTTTGTAATAAAACAGAAATCACTCACACACACTATGAGAGTCCTACCTCAAAGCACACAGCTCACTAACTGTCCTTGTCTATTTGACCCCTTGGGCAAACAACCCAGGTTTTACATATAATAAAAAAATATATGTAAAACAAAAATTTAAATATTTAAAAGGAGAAAAATAAGGTATTTTATGACAATACAAGAAAACCTTTACATCCTAAATGGATGGATGGAAACTGTGAAACTATGAGAGACATGTCTATGTGCCTTTTCATCTGGGTTTTTTTTATCCAAAAATAAACAGTAAGATAATTAAATATTTACTATGAATATAATATAGGGATTCTGTTGGTAGTAATTAAAGAAAATTTTGCATCACCTCTTGCAAGCTAAAAGTAATAAAATCCTGAAAGTTTGAAAAATACCTTTTTTTACACTTGGCAGATTGTGTTGTTTAGAAACATATAGTTTATCAAGAAGCAAGGCCAGAAAGCCAAGCTCACAAATGATATTAAGAGATTTTGGAGCTACTGTTTGCACCACCGGGGTTGAGGGAAAGTGCATACAATGAGCTAAACAAGTGCAAAGATAGGTTCATGCAAAAGCACAGCTAGCAGAGACAAGTTTGTCAGAGTTTAGCGCACACCACACCTGTGTGAAATTTATACATTACACCCTTGTCACACTAAACACTCAGATCGGTAACTGTGTGCTGAAGTAGATGGCACAAAATTATAGGCAGCAGTTCAATCTGGAACCACCCCTAAGTATTTTACCGGTATGCGGTACTTGACCATTCCAGGATCACCCCTGAGAAAAGGCTTTGAAAAATATTTTAAACAGCTGTGTTCTCTCTTCTACAAGTTAAGCTTCCAGTCTGTATCATACTAACCCCACTAGATTCGGTCAGAATATTAGGTGCAAGTCACACTGAAGCATTGTAGGGTCCACTAGGCAAAGCAAACTGGATGAGAAAATACCCTACCTTTTACCTTGAGTTCACAGGGACTCTGTCATCTTTTTTGCTGCATTCCAATTAGAACCCATTCTAGTCAATGCAATATTTTACACTGGCTCTGTAACACTGTATGATGAACACCATTCCTCTATCATGCATCAGAGATATGGATTAGATCTGTTTTAAGGGCTGTTCGAATAAAACATGTACATTTCTAGAGGCAACATGAGCCAGACAGGAGGTCAGACATGGGAGGACTAAAGCAATGCCAGTACATTTTTTAAAAGAAGAGGGGAGTGGGAGGTCAAGATACCTCCACTGTTGTTGAGAACATGATTGAATTCCACATATATCCAGTTTGGATTTCCACTAAACGATGGACAACAGCGCAGATTTGGAGCAAAGTCGGTGAATTTTGGATTTAAAAGCCATCTCCTGACAATCCCTTTCTTTGACGACACAGTATGTGCTGAACACCATTTTGCATCCGATCTAACTTAAAGTCATGTAAGAAGTCGTGACAGGATTTTCTGTTAGGAGGTTTGCATAGCTCAGACTGAAATAGACATCAGGTCTGTTTTAATCTGACCCAGTCAAATGTGGGACATCGTTTCCATTTTTTGGGCAAAATAAATTCTGCAGAGTTTATCTATATTCTGCACCTTATGTGTAGCTGGAGCCTCTCTATATGCACTGCAGTCAGTGTGACATGGAAAAATATCAGATCGAGATTAAAAAGTTGGATGTAACCAGGGTGACCCAGGCTATACTGACCTTCCCCTGGAACTTCCTTTCCAACATCAGCTCCTTCTATAACTACTCCTTAACGATTTCAATACTAAATAATAACCACTTCCTCTATTCTCAGTGGTTTCATGGAAGCCAGTATTAAACTAAGAAAAAGCATCTGATGATATAGATATAAATATTTTCCAATGAAAATTTCAAACCGTGCATCTTTTTCCATGGCTGTTACTTTATAAAGTCTCCCCTTAGAAACAAGCAAGCAAGAGCAAGTGTTTCATGCTAAAAGAAGATGAAAAACAGAGATTGTGAGCAAAAGTAGAAAAACAAGTGGACTATCCTGAAATACAGCATACCTTGAAACAAAACTGATGATGCCTGATAAGACATTTAGGTTATGTTTCCTTAACCCATGATCTTGGAATACAAAACATGGAGGCTTATATCATACATACAGATTTTACCAGACTTGGTGATTTAATGAAAGATACATAGACATAACTTATGCTGTCTCAAGTGTAATAATGGCAAGATGACCTGCATTGTACACGTCAAAAATGAGCAGGAGAACCTTGATATGCAAACTTGAAATTAGCATTTGCTTTCTTTAACATTTACATTGTGATTTTTTTCTGCATTTCATTACGAAAGATTTGTCTCTGTTATTAAATTTGGAAGTTTTTGTAATGAACACATTTAAATCAGGTACTTGTAGTGTAGTAATCTTTCGGGCTCTTTCAGCAATGCAGGTTTTGAAAACATTTGGAAAAGAACTGTTTTCACTGAGTTGCAGAAATTGTGAGATGTAGAGACAGAAATTAAAATGTCATGGAGATACACAAAGAGAGTGAGGTTGTTTAAATTTCAACTTGGACTCTACATCGTAGTAATGTAAGCCTAGCATATGGAAAAAAATAACCCTTTGAAATTTGGACTCACATTAGTCTCTCTCCAGACCATAAAAACACACTATTTATCAATTGCATAGTTTCCCAAAACATATTCCTGATCCACACTTTTAAAAACAAAATTCTGTCAAGTTAGGCCTTCAGACATTGATTACACACTGTTATATGCACAACATTTGCAGTTATGCATACTCACGCCATTCCAAGGAGTTGGCAGGCCTATTAATACCACACTTCAAGGACTAAGGGATTGGGCATGAGGCCATAAGATGCTATCTGGTGACAGTTACACACTTCTTTTTTTGGGATTGTGTATGTGTCGTCAGGAACCTTCCTTTCACTTTTCTTGCCAAGCTGAAAGTTTAGAATGGTTAAAATGATCTCAGCAAGAACAAGTTTGCCTAAGCAAGGTGGTAGCCAACTCACTGATTACTTTTCAATGAAAAAGTGGCCTATAGTAGTATCTACATCCCTGGACTCCCATAATATACACGTCAAACTCTGTAGACATTAATTAGGGAGGAAAATATCCATAGCTCTTTCAAAACTTAAATTCCAAACTTGGACAAGTTAACTGAGTAAGTCTGGCTTGTTTCTGTGGTTTGTATGGAACAATTCTGTTTCCTCAAATTACGTTTGTTTGGGAACCTCAACAGGCTTTAATCAAAGGCAGTCAGAGTTATTAACACTTTTCATCACATAAACAGGACTCTTCATTAATTCTAGATTGATGTACTCCTGCATAGGTATCATTTTATATTCAAAGTACAAAAGTGTGTTAAACCTGTGTTAAATTGCCATGACTTGGATGACTAAAACTCTGCACAGGCACAACTGGTTGGGAAAGTGCTTTCTGTCACTGAGTCAAAGCAAAACTGTTTTATCAGTGTAGATTCCCACATAGTAAGAACCAAACACATTAAACGGGTACACAAACTTGGTATACGGCTGTCAGAGTTAACAATATTGTTTTGTTTTACAGCCATACAACAGTCAACCCTGGTTTATTCTTGGCCTGTCCACAAAATTACATCATGTTAGTGTTTGTGCAGCCTTATTTTCAACACAAAGCACCTAGGAATATTTTTAACTATGGTTTTCCTGAGGAAAACCATGGTCAACCAGTATAAAAGCTGCAAGTGCTGTGTTCCTCATAGAACTTAAGTGCGACAAGTAGGGCTGGGTGATATGGCTTAAAAATCTAATCTCTGATTTTTTTCCTACAGAATTGGATTATTCCACTATTTTTCTTCTTTTCTTCCTACTTTTTTAATTTCACAATAACAATGACAAATGAAACACATGGATTTCAAAAACTTGCTTTCATTTTAATCTCCCCCTTTGGAAGGTGACCCTAAATTAAAGGAAAATGAAAATAATGTTTAAAAAGTATTTCACAAGAAACAATGAAAGTAAAACAAACTAGATGTTTGCAGCCAGTTGCATTATTCAGTGAGATAGTTAATCAGTTATAAGTACACATCAAAGAAGAAAAAATTATGAACTGATGTAACACTATAGAAGACCAAAAAGTGCATTAGTGGGGAAAAAAATACAGGTTTCCAAAACTTACATCGTCATAAACAGAAAACTGGATTAATCAATTTTATTGATTAATCGCCCAACCTTAGCATCATGCATGACCCAACCTTAAGGTCAACCATGAAGTTTTTGGTATACCCAAGTATTGTTAGGTTAAATGCAAAGTCATTCATCAAGCCCTTGATATTTATCCCAAATAGATGTCATCAATAATAACAGCTATGATCATTTGCCCAGGAGAATCAAGTTCTTGTAATGGCTCAATTAAAAACAAATAGCAACATACTTAAAATGATTTGGCAGGGCTTCAAAATCCCTTTATAGAAAAAACTACAAATCTAATTCAAATGGTCTAACTTTGCCTAAAGTCCATTTATAAACAACAGTCATCCAACAGCACTTGATTTTATAGCAAAAGGGTCATAAAGATGAAAATCAAGTTATTGCTGCTAATGATGGTGAACTATTGAATAATGTCTTATACCTATCTTCCACATATATCACTCAAGTCTTTTTGGCTTGTTTTTTATTAATAAGAAAGGCTACATTTTCCATTTGAAATATCACAATGTTCTATATCTATGCTGCTATATGTTTAGACTGCTGGATGACATAGAATCCTCATTCTGCTTCATTCTATCTCAATTCTCACATTCTGCGGCATTTGTTAAGTTCCACTTATAGCTCTATATTCTCTCTGCTTTTTCTTGTTATAATAGCTTCATCTGGTCTGTTCCTGTTCGGCTGTAACTCTATCCTGGATTGAATTATCAGCTGTGCTGCTGGTGACTTCTCCGTTTATAGATGTTGGATCCAGGCCTGTTTTTCAGTGAGTCCTGTTTTTTTGACTGTGACTAACTGTATATACTCTCTTTCATACTCTGACATGAGAATTGGCTTGGAGCTTGTCTGCCCGACTGTGCCTTTCCTGGATTGGGCCATTGGTTGAGCTAGTTAACAGTTACCTTTTGTATCTATGCTTCTATTTATATGACTGATTCTATTTCCTTCAACCCCAGTCTGCTTCAGCAGATGGTCACCTACACTGAACAGCTTCTGCTGGAGGTTTCTTCTTGTTAAAAGGGAGTTTCTCTCTCCACCTTCGCTACATGCATGCTTGATGTAAGGGAATGCTGAATAATCAATAACAAAATGCAAGCTTAAATTTCCGCAAGCTCATCCAGGAGTAGTGTTTCTTCCAAGTCAATCAATGGATGCAATCAACTGGTTTTCCTTGACAAAAACTTTTAAACAAACTGACTGTATTTTCTCTGTAAAGTGAGATGATATGGGTTGGGAATTGGTGCTATATAAATAAACTGAATTGAATTATTTCTTTCTATGGAGCTTATCATCATAGGCTTAATTATTTTCTTATATGTAAAACAATGCAGTTAAGCTTTGGTGTACTAATGATTGTAAATGCAGTGACAATACTTAGTCTACATACAAATCTTTTATATCCTGATTGGTTACTTATTCTATATGTTTACTGACATATGGGTTTTATTTATAATTTCATATATGTGGAGGTCAAAATTGTGCAGAACATCTTGGGTAAGTAAGACAGGGGTGAGGTTTGAGGCAGACAGAGCACAGGTTTCTCCAAAAGCAGTGTTTAAAAGCATTAAACCATCAAAATGTTTGCAAAAGAGGGTAATTTTGGATGGAAACCACCCCACTGAGTCCTTCCTTCTGGCACCAATATGACAACAAAAAAAAAAAATCACATGAACTCTGTGTTTAAAAACTGTGCCGCATAGATAATTGAAAAGCGCTGACTTTTTTGGCCTACAGCAGTGAAAGTTAGCTATAAACTGGACTGCAAAACAGTCTCTCACCATACCCAGGCAGTGGACTGCATATATCAGAAAGTATCATTTTAGAATCTTGTCATTTTTGTTCACAATATAATCAGAAAAAAAGGAACACTGCCATGCACATCAAATCTCTACAGCGGCACACTCTTTTCCATAGAGTCAATATCAAATAACAAGGCAATGTAAATGTTTACTTTATGCCTGGGATAACTCAATATTGGCAGCCTCACTTCCTTACTGCTGATTGCTGGTGTGGTTAAAAGTGGTTTGCACATTGAAGAAAGCTGGACAAAAAAGCAACAACAACAAGCCTGTTTTAAAGGACTAAAAATAATATTTTGTGAATATTCTTACATTGATATCACCTCAAATAACAAGCCATGATAGTTGTATTCATATTTTTCATCTGTGGCCAAAGAGAAATATTAAATTAGCAGATGACGCGCCATTTGAAAAGTAAAAATTATGTGTTACGGTGCCCCTCTTTCCATTTTGTGTTTCCATTTGTTTTATATAGAACATGTTTGCTTCTTTGCTTATTTGATTTGTTTATTTGTTTTATCAATAAAAAAAGCTTGATATTAAAAAGAACCAGTTAAATGGCAAACTTGTTCTCCCCTTAAATGTTAAAACAGCTGATTATTTTATTCCCCTGTGTTTTTAGCCTTAGCAAGTTTTTTAAAGGTGTTTTAGGCAAAATATAAAACATTTTTTATCTGTGTTAAACAGTAACAGGGTTCAAGTAGATATGTTCTTTTAACAGTCGTTATCGAGAGATCTGGCTTTCAGCATTGTGTCATTCACAAACATCCCTTGTGTAAAATAGTGTTAATAGTTAAGGTTGTGTTTTTGTTATTCCATCTCCATGCACTGGGGCCCTCCTCAAAGGTTCTGAATATATTTGATAATGGATAACATAAAGATTTAATGGGATGCTTCTAGTGGCTTAATAATATGGTTCAAAACTGGCACTTGGTCAAACACCCGGCTGGTTCTATAAAAGAACCAGTTGAGACAGCGGCTATGGGGCCTGCCCTGGTTATTCATTAAAACCACTTTGTAGGAAAGATTACAAAGATTGTTGAATAAATCTAAGTTTCAGAGTGAACTCATTTAGGACATGTGTTTTTTTTCTGGTACGTTTTAAAGCCTCCACATTAGATGTTGTTTTAAATCAAAGAAAAGTCAGTGTTCACTCTTAATTTATCAAGTAAACCATAGAAAAGAAAATAGAAGGTTTACAGGTGTATTGATAAAGAATTTTAAAAGATCTTGTTTTTTCATTTGATTTCACTCACTTCTAAAAAAGGCACATATCTCTAATTTTAAACAGGTAATTCATTAAGTAAGCAAAGCAATTCAAATGATTTACATTGTTGCTTTTCATCATGTAGCCTAAAAGCTAATTTACAGCTTGGAACCTTTTATTCATTGCTAAGTACCCAGCTATCAGTTAAGGAACAAAGATCTAAATACAAAACAGTTTAAGCCTTTTCTTTTCTGCTTTTAGCACCTCAGAGGTTTTATGGATCAAACATTAGCTGTGCTTATTATCTGCTCAGTGTGATGGTTCTTACTCTATCAATGCAACATGTTTTGCTTTCGAAACTATTCACACTTCACTGTTCAAAAATGAAAAAGGGAGGATAGTGTGTACTGGTGGCTTTGGTTGATAAATGCTACAGAAACATAGCTGATCATCAGTAATGTTACAACTATGTATCTTAAATGTCTAATGTCTGATTTTCTCTCCATTGGTCATGTGCATGCACACAAACCTCTTTTGATAACCATCAGCTCAAAAGCATACTCTATTGTTTCAGCTCAGTGCTAATTACTTCAGGTCCTGACCTCAGGTTCAACTGAAGGGCAAAAATGGGAGGTGGAGGGGTTTATGCGTATATGTGTGTGCTGATGGACGATGTGATGGGGGTGGGAGAGTGGAAAAGTCATTGCTGTTGCCAACCACTCCGGTTTCCTCCTAGCATCACAATGCAGGAACTCTAAGGTGCTTTATTTACCATATCTATACTATAATATTGTTCTAATATTAGAGGAATTATGATGAAGTAAACCTCAGTGGGTTCCGTTGCTTGTAATTGTTCCTTTACCTATTCGGTTTAAATGGATAGTTCAGATGTTTTAAAAATAAAAGGCTGTAAGCAGGTAATATCATATCTGCAATAGGTCTAAAATTAACTGGGGCCTGGGACAAATCTGGAGTAATATAACATCTCAAAACTATTAATATAACAGTTTGGTTCTATCCATCTTACTTGTCCCTGCCAAATAAAAATATGTCCACTGTAGGATGTTGCTGCCAACACTTTTTTCAGCTTGGGAACGTTTGTGTTAAGGGTGATGTGCAATGTCTGTTTCCTTCAATCAATGGACTTAGTGTATTGACCACATAGTTACAGGTTAGTTACAGGAACACCTGATCCCACATTTTTCCTATGCCCTCTTCATGACTCACAGTAAATAATAAAAATGGATTTGTTTTAGCTCTCTTTCAGTATCTTTGTTTGTTTTTATTTTATTTTTTTTTTCAATTTATATGAAAAATGTAGGTTTATATGAACTGCTTCTCTGACTTGAAATTATTACATATCCTCTCCTCAGTGCTTATTTCACACAGAAAGATCATCTTTCACACAAAAACCCCTTCAAATTAGAAGTCTGCTCTGACCCTACACCAATCAGATTAACCATTACCTTTAGGTTGCAAGACCAACGAACATTGACTTAAAATATAATAAGACGCCCAGAGAGGGATCTGGTTCAGGTAATTTATTAACTACCTTTAACCTTTTATTAAATCTTACAGTAACTGAGCTAAATATCCCCTTTAAAGATTCCACAGAGGCAGTGTAAAAAAAACCCAGTAAACCTCAGGTCTGTCCCAGAGTGAAGATCAAGTATATAGAGCATTTTAAAACCGGGAGAGTTCTCAAGTTCAATTTCATTTGGTCTGTCACATTCTTTTAGATTCTCAAAACTTTGTGAAACACTTGGAAAAAATCAAGTACCCCTTGAGCCTCCCCACCCTTACAAAACAAACCCCCAGCACTTTTCCCATCCAACTCCACTTTCAAGACTGAACAGCCAAAGCAACACTCTTCAACGCAAGTTTCATGCTGTAAAAAAAAGAGGGAGAGAGAGAGAGAGAGAGAGAGAGAGAGAGGCCTTCTCTCAGGTTGCCACAACCAAACAAAAACCTGTCCCGAATGTGCATTCATTGCAATGCAAAGCAGACATCCAACGCTTCAGCATCACTTAAGGCTCTACTTTCAATTACAATGTCAGGAGCACTTAGAGCTGATGGGCCTATTGGAGAGGGGGAGTGGAGTCTGTGGTGAGGTTCCAGACTGCCCTAAAGGACAATTAGGGACTAAAATTTAAATGAAATCATACCAATTTTTGCAAAACAGGCATGCAAACACAATAAAGGAAATCCAAGAATTGTTAATAATAGATCTGGATAATGTCACAACTTTCCATTTACAGAAGGAGAAGGGGCTAAAGTATGGCTGATTTTTAGTGGACAGCTTGCCCCTCATTCTTAGCCCTCACCCCAAGGGGTTTGGCGCCCCAGTGGTTTGCTATGAGTAGGAGGAGGACTGAAAAAGTAACTTAGTTAAAGCTGAGCTGTTTCAGTGGCAGTGCTTGCAAATGCATTCAAAAATGTAAATGTTTTAAGTCATATACCAATTGGTTTTATATCACCACAGTGATATAAAACTAGAATTGGTAACAAGAAGTCAATGTGGTTTAGATATATGAAATCAATGTCTCAGTTTGTTGAAAGTGTGTCTGTTTCTTTGTAAAATGTTTTTGCAGCTACCTTAATGGCAAAAGCATAGCAATCCAATCTACCTTTTACCCATGCTATAATGCTATTCCTTCATCAAAATCGGGCCCAAAGCGGTATCTTGCTTCATTCACTCAAGCTCAGCCTCCACCCAGTCCTGGAAAACAAGTAGCTATTATGGTTATGTAGTGCATTGATTAGCGATTGACCATTTTTTTTAGGTAGTGCAAAAGGCAAAGTAATGTATGCTTATAGCTGACTTTGGAAGACTTAAAAAAATATAAAACCATGGAAATTGTGTTTCAGGTGTTCACAGATAAGCACTAATACTAAATACTAAGCTGCAGGTACAGATATATACCACCCTGAATAATATTGTGTCATCACAAAAGGTTTTGCCTTTCACACACGGATATCTAAGGCTCTTAACGCTTTGTTTGATGTTTGCTTTGGTTGTTTTGTCGTTGTTATGTTTTCTGTTTTCTTTCCCTCTCATCTCATACAGATGTTGAAGAAGACTTCTATGAGTTACCGTATATCTTCTTTGTTGTCTAATTTTGCTGTGTTTTTTTTCATGCTCTCTTTCCTGTTTCTATCTCATTCTCTCTCCCCTTAGTTCTTATCCGCTCTATCTTTCTCAACTCCCTCTCTGTCTCTGTCAGTTGTATACAATTTTTAGTTTAAACTCACTGCAGTTATCTAACTGGTAGGTTTAAAGCACCTCATTGTTTCCGATTTCATTATCAACCAGAAATTAGCACCCTTTTCCAAAACAACCAATTCTGCAACCACTCAGTGTTTGACTTCCAGTCAGTAAAACAAACTTCCCATAGATGAGACCATAATTCTAATGATCAGAAATGGTCGCCTCAAAATATATCAGTCTGTTCATATATATTCTGTTGGTATATGGTTTTCACTCTAGTCAAACTGGATTACTAAAATTGATAGGTTGGCAGCCAAAATAAAAATTAAGCATTGAAAATAAACAAAATACAAGCGAAAGAAGTGACAACACTGGATATGGGAGGAGGCTAAATGCAGATGCCGCCCTCTTCAACGTTGATTGGTCAGCCAAGCTCAGCTTCCGCGCTGTGATTGGTCAGAGTTCCAGTCTGCCCTCACAGACTTGATAAAGTTTTGCACTGAAGGTAATAGGCGCAAAACAGGACCTGCCGTGCATTTGTACTGACTAGATGTTACAGCTGCAACAAATTGGGGATTTATCAGACATGTGTGCATTTTCAAGCTGTGGGAAACTCTACAAATTCTTCAACGCGTAATTCTGGCAATGCTTTACCACCAGCAAAGTTTTCTGGATTTTTGTAACTGTGGTCAATGGCTTAAAGTTGGATGTTATAACCTCACAGACGCACGGGACGACACGCTCCGCACTCCTGCTGAACTGACCATAAACCCACGTGCCTCGGTTTACAAAGCGACCAAACTTATTGGAGTCTAAGGAGATATTAGTATTAATAAAGGTCCTAAGGTCCTTGGTCCCGTGGGGGGAGTTTTATTTTTGAGTGTGTGTGAAAATGCCTGGTGCGATGATGGTGATGTTCGTTTCGCTCTCGCTCCTCTTGGTCTGTCCGCTCTTCTTGGCCATCGACGCTTTCAGCACCGACGAGGATGAGATTACCTGCGACCCGATCCGGATCAGCATGTGCCAGGGTCTGGGTTACAACGTCACCAGGATGCCCAATCTGGTGGGGAACGTGCTGCAGTCAGACGCCGAGCTGCAGCTGACCACGTTCACGCCGCTCATCCAGTACGGCTGCTCCAGCCAGCTCAAGGTACGGGACGGCAGATTATGATGCTCTGTTTGAGTGTGTCAGAGGGGAACACGGAATGGGAACCATGCTCACACTTTGGAGCAGCCGCCCTGGTTCTTAAAAAAAGCCTGGCTCCTGCTGAAAGTGTGCTATATTTATGTGCGCAAAGGGAGAGAGAGTGTGGTCCCAGAGCACATGACAGAGAGCCAGACCACTTGCAATAACTGCCTGTTCTGTGAGCGGCTCAGACTGATGGTGCCAGGAATAATCGGCATGATAAAGATTGATTTGCAAGCTGTTAAAGTAAATGGAAGCGACTCTTCCACGTAATTCTTCTAGTTTTTCTTTTTTTTGTCTTGCCAAATCTGTCATGTTAATTTCACAGAAAATGCCCCCTGTGTCTGTTGACATTCTGAGTTCATGCCCCACACAGCTGCAGCTGGATCTTCAGTTATATACTGTATGTTCTTCTTGTTAACAATGCTGCCTTTAGTGTTCTAAGACAAATGCTGCTTGTTTGACTCATGCACCATGCAGAAAAGATGGGGCTGATCTCGAAATGCATCCCTCAGATTGTTAAGAGATTAAGGGTTGGTTGAAAATTGTTTTGTTTTTTAGTGTACCAGAAGATGTGACCTGCAGGCGTGGCTTGTTTATGGTTGATCAAAAAAAAAAAAATAGGAAAATGCATTAAGCTAGAAACTCAGTCCAGTTCAAATGTATTAACATCAATATACTTTTGTTGTACTTATTTTAAACAAACGTTTAATTAAAAAAGACTTAATTGTCCACTAAAATCAAACCCTCTACCTTAAGAAACTGTACTTAATTGTTTTTTTCCATGTGCTACCAGTCTTGAAAAAAACAAGTCAAAATCACAGTATCAAGGTTAAAAGGAAGAAAAAAAAAGTACAGATCAGACTAATCTCTAAAAATTTAGCAAGAATATCACACTTTTAATACAATACTAATAATATTGTCACTGATACAATAGCAGCATTGACGAGCATTGACTAGTGAGATTGGCATTGCATATTCTGTTGCTTTTGTATTTCTACACTAAAAAAACTCCATGAATATAACTGTATTTCATAGGTGTGTAGTAAATGGGTTTGTATCTTTTGCAAAAATCCGCATCCACACATTAATAGTAGGGCATGAAGAGCCTCAACCAGAGGACACTGCAGGCTAAAATCAACTTATCTTCCTTTTAGTTATAAATTGTCCTGTGAGTTTAGACACACACACATACACAAACACAGAGATGAACACAGATACTACCACCTAAAGTCTGAGAAAGGGGAAGGAGAAACCGTATCGCCTAACATTTGCTCTAATGGGAGGCTTCCTGACTGGTAACCTGAGCAGCTTTTAGCATTAAAGTGGCCATGCTCGGGTTACCAACGGTCAGTGGAAAACACCCAGAATGTGTTACATTACTGTCACCAGTTGAGTATGCATAGCCCACTGTGGGAAGGATAAGCAATTATACAGCCTGTAATTTTATACCCACCCCTAAACTTTTTTGTTGAGTGAGGGGCCCACAGACCTCTTTACAGGAAAGGTGACCAGTGATGTATTTTCAGTCTTTCAACAGGAACCATATCGTAAATTTAAGGAAAATGTTAAATTCTGCTGATCTAGAGGAAGCCAACCTAGATGTTGCTCAAAAAAAAAAACGGTTGAATCACAAACTGTGGTTTTGACATGATGTATTTACCAGCTGTTGTTTTACATGAAGTGTTCAGAAGACCAACTCAATAAAAAGTCTTGCAAAATTCAATTTTACACCAAGAACATGGAGGATTTGTTTCCTAATACTTACACCTGTTTTGCATTCAGGTCATATTTGGACTTTTTTACAAGGATTTAATGTTTTTGGGACAGTTTTGACCAAAAAAAAAAAACAACCGCAAACCTTTACATACCTTCTTAAAATTGCCAAAGCCTAGGAACCATTGGAGTTGGGTTGTTTTTTTTCTTTTTACCTTTAGCTCAGGGCAGGGCTTTTTCATGATTTTTCATTTCATGAGCATGGTCCAATTTTACACTATGACTTGCAGGAGCTTTTCCTCTGCATGCATGAAATCACTTAAAATTTCTGACTTCTGTAACCCTGGAGACCCTGTTCTTTTGCAGCACTGAAATCTCCACAGTCATAACAGCCTTCATGTCTTTCGATGCATGTCTGGATGTGTTCTTTCTAGGTTCCCTTTTTTGTTCTCAAGATGATGCTAAAAAGCACGCATAAGATCAGACTGCTTCTGTTTGGATTTAAGTTCCTTAAAGATAGAGATTCTACAAGTACGACTGATGATTCATGGGTTCTAAAAAATTAAAAGTGAAAGAAAGAAGTTGGATAGTAAGACGGGAATGCAGCTTAATGCAGGAGCCATGTGGGAGAGTGGGGTGTTTCCGCCTACTACTTCTTATCTAGGCAATATGAACCTACTAGACCCAAGGACAAAATTTACCTGCTACCTCATGGATTAATTGAACCAACAAAGTAAAAACACATTTTTTTGTGTGTGTATCTTTATTTAAACGTTACACCTCTTCTGCATAATGTCTCTTTTTGTAATCTCTCTCAGACTTTTCTATTCACTGTTTATTTTTAAGCCTTTGGTATTTGATGTTGCTGTAATTTGCAGTTATATGTATTCTTTTTAGAAACTTGCAAACCATACAAATCCCAAGATGTTAAACAAATAACCCCTTGTCTTTCTTTGCCTCTAGTTCTTCCTTTGCTCAGTTTATGTGCCAATGTGCACGGATAAGGTCGCCATCCCCATTGGGCCGTGCAAGAGCATGTGTTTGTCCGTCAAGAGAAAATGCCTTCCTGTTCTCCATGAGTTTGGCTTCATATGGCCTGAGGTGAGTGGCATTGTCATGAGGGAAGCATGCATGATTTTTAAATTGGGGGACGGGGGGTTGCAGGATATGTTTAAAAAGACATTAGTTTCCTCTGACCAGCTTAACACAGAACAGTTAAAACAAGTAAACATGTTTTATTTCAATCATTTTTCCTAACTTGGATCCTTTTCTGGAGTTTAGGAGCAGAAATATTTTTGTGGTTGAAATATTTTTACAGCTGACAGAGGGCTGTAAAGTTGGACAGGACCTTCAGACAATAACACTACTTTTATTTAAGTCATTAGATGAGACTTTACATTGTTTAAAACAAGCAGGGTATCTGGTAAAGTGGAAAACAGTTCCTCGGTTTTAATGAAAGTCTGGTATTGCTTCTCCTTGCATAATAAAGCCTAGATTTATCAAATCAGTGAGGACTCTTTAATAAGTGTGTCAACAGTCACCATGATGAGTGCTGTCTGAATAGTTACTGGCAGTAAGGAGGGAGGTAGGAAAAGGAAGCTGGATGCTTCCTATTGATAGTTCATTTGGCATAGAGACCTCTTGACGTTGCTATCTGGAGGTTAGGACCTATACGTATTCTCAGCACATAGGCACAGTCTATTATTAGTAGTACTACTTCATCATATTTTTACTCAAATAAAAGTAAAAAGTATCTTTTAAAGAAATTACTCAAAAATAAAAAAAAGGATTTGATAAAAAGTCTACTCAAGTACTGATCTACTGACTACCCATGATCATAACAACTGATTTCTTGTAATGTGTCACCAGGAGCTCAACTGCAGCCGCTTCCCACCTCTGAATGATCACAACAACATGTGCATGGAGGGTCCAGGTGATGAGGACCCCCCTTACCAACCTGTCCGCCACCCTCCACAACAGGAGGAGTGTCAGGCCCTGGGAGCTTCACCTGAACAGTATACTTGGCTCAAACAGACCGAAACTTGTGCCCTGCAATGTGGGTATGACAGTGGTCTGTACCGACAGGGGGCCAAAGTCTTCACGGATGCCTGGATGGCAGTGTGGGCTGTGCTGTGCTTCTTGTCAACCACTCTGACCGTCCTGACTTTCCTCCTGGACTCGCAGCGTTTCTCATATCCTGAAAGGCCCATCATCTTTCTTTCAATGTGCTGCAATCTCTACAGTGTTGCTTACCTGGTGAGTAATGGAATAAAGGCGTCATGGTTCAAGCCAGGATTTTCTTTTTCAGTTTGGAACATTTTATATCTATAATTTAGGTACTGACTTCTCCTGCCTGTTTAGGTACGGTTGACTCTTGGAAGAGAGCGAGTTTCCTGTGACTTGGATGCCACCGCCATTCCAATTCTGGTCCAGGAAGGATTAAAAAGCACCGGCTGTGCCATAGTCTTCCTTCTCCTCTATTTCTTTGGCATGGCCTCTTCACTATGGTAAGCTAAAACACTCTTCTCTCTCTCTATTTGTCCCAGATATTATTATATTACACATTGTCATCCGGCCCCGTGAATAAGTGGTGAAACAATTGGAAGACTTTCATCCTGTTTTCCTTAAAAAAAAATCTATCCTCTATCCATCTATCCTGTTCCGTAACCTCTGCACTAGTTGGATTCAATTCTACACACATAGGGTAAGGGTAGCTTTAGTAAAAGCACCACTTTTCAAGTGTGTGCTGCCCTAAAGCTGCTGTGGAAACCCCATACTGCTGTCACAGCTATTTTTCTTCCTTTGCAATCAGCCCTTGTTTTCCTGTTTTGTATTTGCCATTTGGAAAAAGCAATGGGCTAAAGATTTTCAGCTACTGAGCTAAGATCACTGCACTGTTATATAACAAGTAATCGGCTTCTCTCATGACCTTATTACCTCCAAGAAGTGCACACGGGCAGGAGATTGGTTAGGAAAATGTTTCATAAAGGATGAAGTTTTGTATTTGCTTCTAACATGAATGAATAAATATCTGCCTGAAAAGGAGCTGTGGTTGAACCGTTACATGTTATTAAAGCATTCCAAAGTCTTTCCATCAAGCCCTTTTACCATATGCCGTTGATATTAATATTGGAGGCAGTGGTGATGTCACACTATGTGTGGAGGAGAGGTGAGGCTATAAAATGGGTATTTAATATCTTTAAAAAAAAGGACAACATGTGGAGTTCCTATTTCCAACTGTTTTCAGTATATAGTCTTTAAAAATTAGCCCATCAGCATTAATAACTGCAAACAGCCATCACTGTGTGCTTTCTTTTGAGAATGTAGATTTATTCCTAAAAGGCTGCCATGGTTTTCAAATGGGGCACGTTGTGCAACAAAACGGAGATTGGAAGCAATAAGGAATAAAAACGAGTACATGAAACCTCCCTGATCTGTGCTGTACTCTGTTCCAGTTTAGATAAACCTAATTTATAATAGCCCAAAAGTCTGAACTGGCGTGATCTTTGTGACCCAAATAGCTTGGATGCACCGACCAGACCTGTATACACCAAAAAAACACCTCAGTAACAGAAGCCACAATAAATAGTGCTGCTCTCAGCTTGATGGCTGATCTAAGAATGGAAAATAAAAAATAAAAAAAACTTATCAAACCAACAGCTACCAGCTGGGGGCTTTTATGCTGAAAATTGAACAATTCAAGTCATTCTGACATCTCTGTTTATTTCTATGATTCTTAATTAATTGATAAAAGAATAAACTTTCCTTGTGCTTCCTAAGGTACAACAACAGAAAATTTAAATTGTCGATAAATGAAAAACATGTCATTTAAGTGGAAAATGTAAACCAAAGATGGATGTGTAAAAGGAATCTGTTGCTTTCAAATAATGAGTTACTCTTCCCCCTTTTCTTCTAGGTGGGTGATCCTAACCCTCACCTGGTTTTTGGCTGCTGGGCTGAAGTGGGGCCACGAGGCGATTGAAATGCACAGTTCGTACTTCCACATCGCAGCCTGGGCCATCCCAGCTGTTAAAACCATTGTTATCTTAATAATGAGGCTGGTGGATGCTGATGACCTTACTGGGCTGTGCTACGTCGGTAATCAGCAACAAGAGGCCCTCACAGGCTTTGTGGTTGCACCATTAGCAACATACCTTCTTATAGGTAGGTATAGTGCTGGAAAACAAAAAAAAATCCTTTCATTTCTTTCGTTAACTTTACTTGATTCCTTTTCTTCATCTCTCAGGGACGTTGTTCATCTGCGCCGGCCTGGTTGCTCTTTTCAAGATCCGTTCTAATCTGCAGAAGGATGGAGCCAAAACCGACAAACTGGAGCGTCTAATGGTGAAGATCGGAGTGTTCTCCGTTCTTTATACAGTTCCTGCTTCCACAGTCATCGGTTGTTACCTCTACCAGCTCTCTAACTGGGAGGAGTTCAAGACCAACCCCAGGGACTCGTACGTAGCATCGGAGATGCTTCGGATCTTCATGTCGCTGCTGGTGGGCATCACATCAGGGATGTGGATATGGTCAGCGAAAACCCTCCACACCTGGCAGCGCTGCTCTTCCCGGCTGCTGAGGGACAGCCGGGCGAGCCGAGTCGGCAAGAGAGCGCCGGTCGAGAGCTGGATCAAACCGGGGAAAGGCAACGAGACGGTGGTGTGAGGAGATGGAGAAAATGGACAGGAAATAGGTTCTGCATTGTTTTCCTTCATACAGAAACTTTGCCCTGCTAAATGAAGGATGAAGAGAGTCAGCAGGCTGGTTAGGAATGGGACAGAGGATAATAGCCAGACCTTTTCAGAGAAGCCACTGGATATGCCATCGCATGAACTCCCTGCCTCAAATAGGAGCTATGAAGGAGAAAATAGGAAGACTGAGTCATACATTTTGTTGCAAGAGTAGCCTCTCTACCTCTCATTAGATCACTGTTGCAGAGAGAGGTGGGGGAAAAAATGGAACTGAAAAAGAGATACCGAATAGGAAGAAAAGATGCACATAAAGCTCTGGTTCTACCTCTCTGTTTCTCTTTTTCCTCAAGTGCTCAGCAGAAGAGACTTACCCTGCTGAATACAGTAAAGCTGTGTGCCATTGTGACTTTTAAAGGGCTTTCCGAGTTTTATATTATGACACTGGAGCAGATCTATAGATATTTGATTTCCCTGAGATATTTGACAGCAGCGGAAAAATATATCTGCAGTTCAATCAAACATAAGAATACCAAACTAAATGTAGCTATAACCCAACATACTTCATTTAATCTACCACTCATTGACAGATGACCATTCTGCATATGTCAGACTGTTTTTTATGTATACAAGTATGGTTTTATTTTATTTACCTTGAACTGATCAGAAAGAGGCTCTATGCTGCAAGAATGCACTAAAAATGTTTGTAAAATGTGAGCTCAAAAGCAGAAGGTCTGAAAAGAAACTCGAATTTTAAAGTTATGTCTTTAGAGCATTTTAAAGTAATTGTTTTTTTTAAGTTGAGGTTCTACCAAAAGGTTATAAGCTGGTTTTAATCTACTTATATAAACATCCTCTGGGATGAAGGTTTCGTTTACTTGGTCCAGGAGGCTGAAGCTAACGACTTATCTGGAAAACATAAATCAAACAACAGACTAGAACATGTCTAATCTTAAAAAACATCGAGGGGATTTAAGTGAAGAAACTTTAAAGCTTCTTGACTTAACTCCAGTGTTACCAAATGTTCTGTTCTCCATATGTTGGACAAAGTTTACGAAATATTCTTCCACACTGATTGCAAATGTGTCAATACTCAAAGGTTTATGTGTGAGGATTTGGATAAACTCCTTTTTTGAGGCTCTTGCTTGCTTTGGTTCAGCAGGTTAGCCATTAGCATTACCTGGTCTAACTAACCAGAGTCATTTTAAAAAGAACAAGAAGCCCATCCACTCAGGGTAGATAATAGCTGCTTAAAGTGCTTCAACAGAACCTCACTTAAAACATATCCTGAACTCTGATTTTATCTGTGTTGCTTGTGGAAGGTTTTAGCAGTTATTTCAAAAAGATTTTAAAATTCCCATAATTACAGTAAAATAACCACAACTCTGATTTATCTATTTAGGCTTTTCTTTTCTTTTTTTCCTTTTTATTTTATTATGCTTAAATTGAAGAGTAATAATCCAGTGTGTTTTAGGCAGTCTAAGAAACTGAGCTAGCCTCTAATGACGTGTTTAGTCTTCCTGCAAACCCCCACACTCCTTATGCTCTCGGGTCACCACGCATTTCAGGAAATTGAATAATTAACACTGCCCTTTTCTAAACATTGGAACCTAAGCAGGTTATAGAACAAACAGTTATGGGATCTTTGGCTGCCAAAATACACATCGGGCAACATCAAGAAACTGTCAGAGAATAATCTTTTGTGCATGAATGTACAGAGTTGTAGTTAATGCAGAAGTTGTGATTTAGAGAAAAATCTTTTGTAGAACTCTGAGCTCCTAAAACTACAGGCCATCCACTGCAAGATTAGATCTTTGACACTGTTGTTGCTTACAGAGACATCAATTACAGTGCAACCAATCCAGCAACCCTCTTCTTCAGCAACAATAAGCTCACTTTTCTCAACTTGTTTAATTTTATTTTAATACTACCATCACAGAGGTAGCACACTTCACCTGTCTATGTGAGTAAATATCCCCCCCCCATGTGATGTTGACTTCCAGCATGTGTCTTATTGACCTTTGCTTTGTGTGTCACAGCTTACTTTTTCAGACAATCAGGTCCTCCATGGAAAAGTTTTTTTTGTTGTTTTGTTTTTGTTTTTTTTACAAAAGAAAATTGTTAAATCCTCCATTCGATTACAAAAGTCATTTATTTGCTGCTGAAACGGCGCCTTCTTACTTGCTAGACAGTCCATTTTGCAGCGCTGCATCCATTTATTATTATATTCTTAGTATTTCTGTTTAATTTTCAAAGTAAGGGGTTACAAAGAGATGTTGATGTCCAGATTGTGCCTTACCCAGCCTCTAGGAAAAGGAAAAAAAAGAAAGTCATTTTATGTTTATGTTGCCCCAAAGATGCATTCAGGAACAATCGTTGTGGTGAATCTGACACCGTTTAAACAGACCAGCTTCGTCGAACCAGCATACCTCAGGACACTTATTAAATTTCCAAAGTCAAACAAACATTAAATTCACTTAAAGTGAATTATTTAACCTGTGACCCCCCCCCCCACCCCCTCTGAGCTAATCTAGTTTTCCTCTTAAACGTTCTCCGTTTTTTGAAAGCAGCCCCACTTATTCTTATGACTGCTCTGAGCTTAAAGTGGCATTTCTAACCAGTCATTGAATGTGCCTTAACCCCCCCCCCACCCCCTACCAAAACTTAGACCCCGGGATAGTGCAGATTTGTAAATTCTTTTAGAAACCAACTCATGAATCACCACAGAGCTCAGTCAGCCAGTTCAGATAATGGCCTGTAAGGTTCAAAACTGCTCCCTGTTGTGTTGTACACTCATGTTCTTGGAAATGTCATTGATGTATTTTAAAATGCTAATTTATCCTTGTAAGAAAATGTGACGGGAAAAAAAAAAGAAATTGTTAATTTAAAAAAAAGACACTTTTGTATCAGAAGAAGATGAATAAAAAGTTTTTGGTTTCTAACTGGTCTAGGCCTTACATGTGAGTTTTGACATTTGCTTATGTTGAATCATAAATAAAGCAAACAGATTAATTCTATGCCATAAAAAAACATTGAATAATTAAGACTGGTAATTTTGAGGTTTGAAATGTTCTTATGGTTATTTTGTGTGTTTACCCCAAGGCATTTATGGACGACAAATGACATTAGAAACAGGATTTATGTTTGGCACATTCTGGGTTTTACTATCTGGGTTGGACAATGCTGCCACCTCTTGTCTTATAAGACAAATTAGGTTTGACGCCTCATGAAGCAGGGATTCAGTTTTCAGTTAAACAAAGCTACTAAGAAAGAAATCCTTACACATATTTTCTATTTATAAAAATATTCCATAGAACCAATAACTAGTTTTAATACAGATATTATAGCTCTTCAATTCACATCACATGTTATCTCAAGGCACTTTACAAAGACTATTATTATTGTGCAATATATGTACTCGGGACCCCAACCCTTCTCCAGTATTTGTGTGAGTAATATTATGCTATGCATGAGTACTTGTGCAACAATAAGCAGCCCGACAGTCATTTCAAACGAAATCTGCAAACATGCATGCATTCTACCATTATCTGTGAAATTTAGGATGACAATTATTGTAGTATACATTTATGCGCAAGGAAATCCAAAGTGCTATATCGGACAAAGGAAGGACAGAATGGAAATGAAAAAGCATAAACATAAAAGTATATTTTATTAAACAGATTATAGGAAAACACAAATGTTAAAGGGAAAGACAAAAAAAGACTGTTTGATCCAAGCTGGAAACAAAAAACGTATCAGTCCTGATGTAGAAGAACCCACAGTTTCTCCACATTTTGAGGAGCAATAGATTTAAATACAGACCTCAACTTTATTAATTCAGGTCCTGAGAATGTATGTTTTTAAAGATCTGAGAGGTTTACGTGGTTTCTACTTGAGAAGCCATCATAAAAATGAGATGACCCTCTTAATGCAAGTCAACAGCACCAAAACTACTGTTGTCCTGTTATACTCTAAGGATATTTGTTCTGAAATGTCAGTTATTTTAACATGTTTTTTGATTCAGATTAGAAAACTCCCATAATGCACCCAAATTTCTGTATAACTGAATTTGCTATTGAAATACATCTATGTTACTACATAAGCTGTAACTCCGCTTCTATTTGCATTTCAAAGACAAACTTTTAACCCTACATTGCAATGCAGCAGATAAAACTTCCTAAACATTCAAAGTTGGGTATTATTTTGCAGAAATGTTTAATAACAGTCAGGATGTCCAGGTATAAATTAGTATTTTTGCATGCGCTGATGAGGGTGCATGTGTGTGTGTGTGTGTGAATCTGCATGTGATTGTCTGTAAGTAGAGAAGATGAGGCAAAGCGTCCAAATATGTAACTGTGCAGCTCCAGTTGCCTTCCTGTAATTTTCAGAGTGAATTGAGTGTTTGTTTAAGAGCGCGCTCAAAAGCCTGAGGTAAAGGGAAAGTGACAGCATCTACAGCTCTATTGTTTCCAGATGTGGCTGTACTAACACACACAACTTACTAAACCACAACCTTCTAACTCACATGCAAGCATGCAAGCAGATAGCGCTATACCATTTCCAAACTAAACCCTACGTAGAATTGTTTTTATATCATCTTTATGTGTTTGCATTCATTAATGTGGACTTAAACAGTATTTTACCAGAGAATACCACAGGTCCTTTCCATCCTTAGGCTTCTCCATCGAGGCGGCCGTTTGTACATTTCTGTGGTTAGTTACACACACAGACGCAAATCCTTAACAGCTAACAGCCTAAACTGCATGCAGATTTTCCATCCCTAAAATTACTTAACAATTACACTCAAACATACCAATAAATGACAGCTTTACAGCACATACTCTGGATATTAGACTTTCATGGTCCAGTTTCAACACATCCATCCATGCTCTACTAAAACACTCATCAGTAATGCTGATTGGTTGTTTTTAAGCTGAGCAGACTTTTATTACAATCAACCGGAGTCATATTCTCTGCATCTAAACACTTCTTCAGAGCTGGACATTTTTGTGTGAACTTCTGTGCATGCTAAACATACTTTGCCAGGTGTGTGAATACTAAAGGAGTTCTAAGAGATTTGGACAGAGATGAAGACAGAGAAAAAAATGAATGAGAGCCTGGAGACCTAAAAAAAAATGAAGGAAATACAAGAGCTGAAGAGAAAAAAAAACAACAAAAAAATCGGCTGGTCTAAATAAAAATGAACTGAGTGAGAAACAAAGGGAGAAAAGGAAATCTCTCATCATCCAACAGCAGAATGTTGCAGCTGTTCTCCTTTAGAAATGTTGAAATCATCCCTGTTCTGTTCAGTGAATATGTTGCATGGATATTCTGAAGCAACGGCCACCACTGGGGGATTCTGGGTGACGTAGTTGTCTTGGCCTGAGAGCCAGTGCCTTGCAAGGAGGATTTGAAAATGTTGGTTCTTGGGCCAAGCATGTTAACGAGCTGAGACCAAACTCCAATAAGCCCAGCCAAGAGAGAGATTAGAGAATTAGCCGCCATAAAGTTAAAACAAAAGGGCCTTTCTGCTTGGCGGGACACGTGAAGGGCTGAGATAACTCTGTCCAAGACAAAGACAGCTCAGTTTTTAAGGTCAGGTTGGATTTCAAAAGATATTTTGATGTGTTTTGATAAGAGGGATGCAATGACCATTAATTGTTACACTAGAGGATACAGATACTAGTTTTGAAGAGTCTGGAAATTTCATATATCCAGCTTTAAGTCAAACAAGTTCCAGTCTTTAGGTTTTGTTATTTTCATTCCTCAGTGAAAAATATATAAAAAACAAGACATCAAAGTCTTTTGATGTATTTAATAACCGTAGATATTTCCCCATTTTAAGTAGCTACATGATTACAATCATTCACTCCCCCCTACCCATCATTCTTTGCTCAAACCTGCATCTCTAGTAGGTCTGATGGATATGGGAATCATTGTACTTTGTTTCACACCAGAATATTATTTCCTATATAATATATCTTTACACCAACAAAAATACAAAGAAATTGTTTATTTTTTTCCCTTCCTAAAGCAGAATGATAAGAAATCAACAAGAACTGATGATGTATCAACTTCCTAAAAGAGTTTTTAATCAATGAAAAAATGTTGAACCATGGCCTGTTTTAAGTAAGTGACCTCAAAGGGAAGAGTAATGAGAACTTAGTAGAGATTTGCCTAAATAACATTACCTGTGCTGTGTAAAATTCATATCTAAAGAAACAAAAGATATCACATGGCTAACTCACTAAAATGTCACTTCTAAGGGAAATAAAAAAATCCCACCTTGTCTTTGGAATGAAAATCATGTCAATATAGATCATAGTTTCTCTTTAATTATTTTGAATTTTATTTGGCAGTTTATTTTTTAGTTCAATTATCATCATCATTTTGTTGTTATTATATATACATATATATACCAAAATAATATTATTATAATCAGTGGTGATCCCGTATATATAAAAACATCATGTAAATAATAATGTAAATAAATGCTTCATTTAGAGGAGGAATTAACATATCTGTGTAATTTTCAAAATTGGCATCATTATGTTTGGTGATTGCAACACCACAATCCCTTAATTTTGCATTTGTGTGATTGGTTTTGTGCCCCGTCCTTTGGATATATAATGAAGTTTTCAGCTTAATTTTCCTAAATTTGGAAATTTTGTTTTTGCGAATATCACCACTAGATGGCACTCGTGGTCTAAACCATACTCGTTCCAGTGATTTGCTACCAGAGTGCAGGACTTATTTTAGTTTTTCAACTTTCTAATACGACTGGGAAGCAGATCCTTTGAATTTATACTGTTCTCAAGAGGAGCCAACATCAATCTGATCTCCAAATGATCAATATTGTAGCTGATTCTTGGTGTCCCATTATGCACCAATCATTCTAGCTTCCTTTTTTTCTGAATGCATATATACAAAACCATACCTCATTTATATCAATTCTACTTCCTCTCATTCTCTGCTTCCAACTATTAGCATTTCTGTATTCGTCTTTAAATTTATTGTTGACACAGGCTTATTTTGAAAACCTATGCTTTCAGTGATTATGAATTATGAACATTGACAATCTTGATAATACAACTTTACTTTCATTTGCAAACATAGATATTACTACCATGCACAGATGTGCTGATAAAAAGGAGAGTAAAAGTGTAACAATCATGAAATGTGACCCGTTGTTGGGAAGAAGCTCAACAAATCCACATTATTTCAGCAGAATATTTTTCAGCTTTACAAATGTCAACTGTTCGGTACAGTCACTCACACGTTAGAAGGGGTAGAAGGCAATAGCTTACAGAACAAGAGGGAAAAAATTAGACAAAGGGTGAGGAATGATGATGTTTTGGAGAACAGTCAGAAAAATAGTAGCACAATGACTGCCGCCATTAGTTTCTGAAATCAGAAAACCAGTTTGGCAAACCAAATGACTGGTAATAACTCATACAAACATAATCCATCTCCGGGAGCCTGCATGGACTTGTTTTCCAGGGTTTTTCTCTGCATCTGTGTATATTTATATGTATTCATAGAATACAAAAATAGAGGGAACAGTTAACTTGGCAGCAGACTCGGCTTATTGGTCTGTCATATTTCTCACTTATACTTTCCTATATGTTGAACAATTTTGCAATTAAAACTTGATCTTATCACCTCCATTTATCCCACTTGTTTCAGATCATCTCTAGTTTGTATTTTTTGACGCGGTCGGTGTAACAGATCCAAATGTTGATCATTAGTGCCACACCTATTTGGACCTGAAATAACTATTTGAAAAAAAAACGTAATAAGTTATCTGAGTTAGGCATCTACTTATTATCATAGATCAGGAAATGGACGCCTGTTTAAGCGTGATCATATCAGGGATTAGAAAACAAATATATAAACATATATATGTATATATAAAATATTTGGTATAGAAGACATTTAACAAATCTGACTGTATGATCTGATTAAATTGTCTCTGTGAAGTGTCAAAGAGAGACTTCAGCAAACAAGCAAGCAGCTATCAGGACCCCCTGCAGTTTCTGGATGAATGACTACCTGACAAACAGATCACAGTTTTTAGATTGAAGGGTCAACTGTCTAATCAGGTAGTTAGCAGCATCGGAGGACCTCAGGGAACGATACTCTCACCCTTCTATTTTACTCTGTATACCTTTGACTTGCAGTACCAGAGAGAGTCCTGGTATCTGCAGAAATACTAAGATTACTCTGCATTCTTTTGGTGACTCAGACATGGCCAGGAAGCTGAGTATCAGGAGCAGGTGAATCGTTTTGTGGCATGGTGTGAAAGCAAACATAGGATCCTGGATGTCAGAAAATAAGGGGGATGATTATAGATTTCATAAGAAATAGGAATAAGTGGAGGTGGTGGAGTATAAATACCTTGGTGTTCACCTGGACAACAAAATAGACTGAAGACAAAACCACAAAGTTGTCCACCAAAAGACACAGAACAGACTGTACTTCCTAAGGACGCTTATTTCCTTCGGTGTTTGCAAAAAGATGCTGCATGTCTTCTATAAGTCTGTTTTGGAGAGTGTGATCTCTTCCTCCATCATCTGATGGGGTAACAGCATCAGAAAAGTTACATAAAAAAGCTCAGCAAGTCAACAAAGAAGGACTGTGTTTCACAAAGGAGAAAACTTCATAGAGTTAAGAACATTATGAACAGCAGTGAACATCCTCTTCAGAAGATTGTTGAAGATCAACTGAGTCTTGTAGTAAAAGGCTCCTCCAAATCCGTACAAGACAGACCAACACAGATCCTTCCTGCCTACAGCTGTCAAAAGCTACGATGACTGGTTAAAAAAAAACTACAGCAACAAAACCTTTGAGTTACTGTAACATTTAATTTCACCTTGGAATCGGTATGAGAAATGAAATATTCAGGTCTTACTGTTGCAAAAAATACTAATGGCAGTTCGACCTGGAAAGACTCACACAGAGAACACCTGAGATCAGAAATATAATATAATTTCCCCCATAAAACGCCGCACCTAGGTAGAGGAGTAAAACAGTTTCAAGAGAGTTGTCCAAGATTACTCAGGGAGAGTTTCAGAAAGGCCTGTTGAAAGCAGGCATAATGTTCTCCTCAAAAAAGTAGGAAGACTGAATATGAAATGCCATCAGACAAAGACATTAACAAAAACACACTTGTCTTTCCCATGATAACAAGTAATGCTGTCACCTCCAATGACCTCTATGTTATGTTAATGTTTGCTTAAGTCTGTCCCAGAGGGTTTGGACAAGTCAGTAAAGCAGTGAAAAAATAGCCATGGTGGGATAATGCCAAAACTGAACTCTTTTTGATGCCTTTAGTCACACTGTTATTAGGGAAAACGGTAGTTCTGCAAATCACCCCAAAACACCGTTTTCAGTGTGGAGTAACATCACTGTTCACAGTAAATGAAAGTGTGGATATGATATAAGGATATATGTGCTATTATTTGTGCAAGAAATTTAAACTTGTGGTTTACATGAGGTGGCTAAACCAAACGTTTATACAAGTTTAACATCTAAAAAAAACATATTTTTTTATTGGGCCTTTGTGATTTACCATTTGAGATTTATTTTATTACACATGTCGACAAATTTGCTGCTACCCTTAATATTTATTTTGTGCGGCTTATGGAGACAATCATTGTAATCAAATGTTTCCTGTAACTGTTGAAGATAATTCTGCGTTTCTCAACAGGTACTTTGGTCCACTCCTCATGAGCAAACTGGTCCAGGTATCTCAGGTTTGAATGTTGCCTTTTCCAAGTCGGGGCTTTTTTTCTTGATATGCTTTCTTTTACATAGAGCTGATGTTCAGCTTTTCTTGTCTGTTTACAGGACATTAACTTATAAGCTTTAAGGCCTGCAACAAGCAGTTTTGCAGGCCACAAATTGCAGTCTACCTTTTATATGATTTGTTGTCAACAATGGTGCCTTCATTAGTCATCATCCATTAAGTCCATTTTGGCTCAAACAACGAGGAATGATGTGACGTGACATTGATGTTCCTGTATCTTGAAGTTCACCTTTAACCTATTGACATTTTTATTGCTCTTTTTGTTATTATCCGTCTCTTTGGCCTATCAGCAATTTTTCTCCTGTAGCCACGTCCACGGAGATCTGCAACAGTCTCATGGATCTTAAATTTCTAAATAAAATGTGCAACTGTAGTCAGAAAAAAATCACGCTGCTTGGAGACGGTATTATAGCTTTTACCTTTTACATGGTGTTATTCTAATCTCATAGGACAACTGTTTCCTTTGCTTCCATTGATCCATGTTGAGTGAGGTACACACCATGTAACTAACTACAAGAAGCCCACTGACTGATTGGAAGATTACCAGTGAAATCAGTTGACACAACTTGATTTAACATGTACCGAACTGTCTTTTTTTTCCCAATACTGTTTCATGAGTGTTTTTTTTTATTAATATTTATTTATTTATTGCTATAATTACTTTTTATAAATCACTGTCTGACTTTCATTTACTAATTTTCATAAAATTTCCATTTATTCTAACTTGTCAGATTCAAGTTATTTGTGTTTGTTCTGTCTAGAAAAGCTGTCTCAATGTGTTATGTTGGTATGAGTTATGCTATCTCTTGCTGTACAGGATTTTTTCTGTGTATTCATTCTTAGTTCACCCAGTGGTCAGCCACTCCAGTCTGTCAAATTCAAACTTTGTTGCTTGCCTGAATTGGAATAAGACAATTAGCTAAAGCCTGTGATCCAGGGCTCACTGTGCACTGCTTATTAGGATTGGTCCAAAACACCCTGGCTGCACACCCGTCACACAGATAAGGGAATTAAATAGAACCCGCATGAAAATATAAGCACACTGAAACACACATATGCCTGAAAACACACGCACAAAAATAAAAGCCACCTGAATGAATAATCAACAAAATGTCATCAAATACAAAATAGGAAAGGAGGATCAGTCCAGAAAAGTAGGAGGAAGTTAGAGCAATAGTTCTCTTCATTTATCATTTAATGCTTTCTGCAAGATTAATTAGAATATATTTTTAACTTTCTTTTTGCCAAGACACATTAAGGGTTACCTGCTTGCAGCACTCTGTGTTAACAGTGGACTCTCTTGCTGCATTCTGGTAAAAAGTGAAGGTGACATTCACTAGTAAATCAACCACTAACAAACAATCTCTTAAAAAGGGATTAGTAAATAAATAAGTAAAGAGCTGAACAAATGAAAGGAAGTCTGGGTAATGTCTACATGGGACATCTTCCAACAACTTTTAAACAAACTTTTAAAGTCAATTTTGTTATTTAAGGGCATGGTTATTTATTTAATTGTACATTTCACAATTTAAAGGTACATTTGTACAATGTATAAAATAAATAAATGTTACATTTAATCATATAATGCAGTTGTTCCCAAACATTTCTAGTTGGGCCCACTTTGGTTCACAAGAACTGCTTTGTAGGTATCCTTCGGTTGAATTTAATAGTCTCTCAAAATAAGGTTTGATTGTCTGTTTATAGTTGCGCTTCCTGCATGTCTCTTATACGTCATGTTTTCCTCAATCAGAGCTGGCCAATAATGAAGGATATTTCTCACTTAAATTTTATAAATATATATTGAAATTCTGATGGATGGATTTCTTTGTACGTTTTATCAAGATTGGTTTTGAATATAATTACTAAGTAATTGGAGCCTTTTATTCAATTATTTACATGTTTTGTACACTTAAATAATTGTATAATAATTTGTAGCTGCACATTTTTGGACATTATATCTCTGAAATGAAGAGAACATAGGGTAGGTGGCATGAGGTAGGGCTTGATCTGTTGGTGTCCTTTTTATGCTGGATGCACCTGGGTAACACTTAAAAACTTCACCTACTTCACCATGAGGACTGGTGCAGGGAGGGTATTGGTCCAAAATCAACAAAATATGCCACAAGATTTTTAAAACTTGTACAATAGACATATGCTATCTATTTTTTAAAAGAGATAGTACATGGTAAATCCAAGTGCTACCTTATTTAAGACAAGATCTTGCTATTACAACAGTGATTCAGTGAGATTAGCTGAATTACTGTTTGACATTTAGGTGTGGTGAATGATTTTGACCTAAGAATGACTGGTACTGGATGTAGTGGTTAATAAGGGTCCATTGGTTTGTGACAAACTGATTAAGAACACATAACTTAAAGGGTCAGAACACTAGATCTCCATACACATAAGGCACAGGGAAAGATACAGAGGAAAGATAGACTTAAAGAGAAAAGATCATATTAAAAAAAGATGGCTCAGAAAAGAGCCGTGGTTGGAGCAACTTAGCTGCAAAAGGGAAACATAAGAGGTCCTCTATGTTAAAAAGTATTATAGTGCCTGCATTAGATATATAGATTTTTTTCAGACTGCTATTATGGTTTAATGTTATCCCCTGTTGCCAGGTCATGTGATGTATGTCATCTGTATCACTGGATCGCATTCTGACAAATCAGGCTGGGCAATCACTCCACCTGGTGTTCTCCATCTTCCTAATTTCAGAAGCCAGCTGCCACCTGTAGCCTGGCTGGTCTTCAGGGGTCTTTTCTCCAAAGCAGATATTTCTATAAGCCAGCCACAAAAACCATAAAATAGTGATCTTGACAGCTTCTGACGATGATGATTCTGCAAGAAAAACTATAGCTTTAATAGTTACCTACATTTTAACTGCTGAACAAAATAGCATTAAACATGTCAACCTTTTTCTGTTAATGCATTTCTGTCCAATCAGTTGAAATGAAATTCAGATAAGATCCTGATAATTAATTAGCTTCTAAACTAAGTTATCAGTATCAAATTGAACTGATGGAGGAAATAAGCGTTGAACTTACTCATTGAAATGTATTTACTTTGTATAAAAACAAAAAATCAGCTGAACTGGGCTAAAGTTCACCAGAGTCAGAGAAGCAAAATGTCATGCAACCAAAGCCAAGGGTAAAAAAACAATTTGTCCCATCCATGAACTTTTATATATCCTCTATTTATTACAAGCAATAATACTCAAGGATTTTATTTCATTTAAATATGCAGTTACAGCAGTTTTGCCCTTTATTTTAATGCTGTGCTGCATGGAGGTGTAGTGTCAACTTCCCAACCAAAAGTTGCTGATATGCTAGAAGAATTTAATAATGTGACAAAATGTATTTTTTTTATAATATTGTAAAAAGAAAAAAAAACATTCTTGTTTTAGAAAGACCTTTTGACACAACTTAGTTTTTTAAGAAAATGGCGACTATTAGTTCATCCAAAGTTGATTAATCTTATTGATTATTATTATTGATAGTTGATTAATCCTATTGATTAATCAACTTTAGATTATCTCATTGTTCGTTAACCTGTATCCCTACTTTAGATGTTGCTTTTATGATTTTATAGCTGGGGTTTCTGCCAACCTCTCACTGTCTTTTAGAAGTAACTTTATTAATCAATTTTTCACATTATCACATTTCCCTCTTTTCCACTTGTGTCACTTTACAATCACCTTCTACTCCTTCCCCCCACACACACCCATCTCTTCTACCTCAGGTTAAGTCCCCATCATCCTCTCCATGACATTTTTCTGCTTTTCTTGCAACTGAGCACTGCTAAAGGCTATAATCTCTCCTCCAGAGCTCACTGCTGATTGAGTCCACAGGGAACCTACAGGAAAAGACAAATGGATGCGCTGAACAAAGAGGCATCTTAGAAGAAAAAAGCTACAGAACAAATGATGGGTAAAGAACACATTAACAGGAGCACAGCCCTAAATAAAAGGAGTGCTGTGTAGAATTTTGTGATTACCCACTGTTTAAAAAACTACCAATCCAACCCTCTTGAAAGTCTTTATATGCATCAGACATTTGTTTATGTAACCAAATGTATGATTTATTAACAATGTACTAGAGAGATCCATCAGAAAATTTGTAAACATTTAAGTTTTGGAGTAAAATTATTCTTTTGTGCATGTTAAGATGTCTTTGAACCATTGCCAATAGTAAAACTCAGAAACTCTGAAAACTCAGCATGAACATCAATGAACTAGATCAGGCTTCCTCAATTATGGTCCTCGACGGCCGGTGTCCTGCGCCTTTTAGACGTGTGTCTGCTTTAACACACCTGAGTCAAATAATCAGGTCATTAGCAGGACTCTAGAGAAAATGGCTGCATACTGAGGAGATCATTTAACAATGGTATTCAGGTGTGGAACCGAGAGGGCTATGCGCTCCCCTTGTGCTGTTTTGAGCATGATTGGTCCTTCAGTGATTTAAGTGCTACGTTGTAATGCTGGGTGGATCGATCCAATCGATAATATCAATCCCATGTAGGTATTAGATAAATACTATCACTGTGATATGGGTATGTTTGTTTTAAATGTAATCTTGTTTGCACTGCTGCCATTTATTCAAGAAAGGCAACTTGAGGTCAGAGGAAGGAGCAGCAGCTGCATGTTCTGCACAGGGGGATTGAACCACAGTGACACTTCTAAAAATTGCTCTTTAAAAGTTTCATACAGTTTATTGTGGTCTGATAATTTTATAATTTTCAGAAAAATCCAGAAAATAACTGCACTCGTGTTTACATAATAAAATTGTTGTTCTATAGTTTCTAAACTCTCTCCTTCATAAATGTTCTTTTGATTTTGTTTAAAATTCTAATGTTTTGCACTTAAAAGAAAAACAAAAGTTTGTTTTGATCTTACAGTTGTTCTGTTTGTTAATGTCATGTTATGAAAGTGGTCACCTATAAACTTGGTCCAATTCTGTCCTAGGTTTTAACAAAATATCACAAAAGGGAAAAATTACATGACAAAGATCAGAAGTTTGATGATATTTCAAAACTAATAAATCAAAAGGAATTAGTAATATTGTCTGTATCAGTACTAGATCAATAATAAATAAGTTGTGTCATACAGCTGAACGGCATAAACAAGGTGTGTGATGCCTATTTTTTGCAGAATGCCTTTATTTTCCCACAGTGGTAAAATACAGTTGTCAAAGCTAATTGGAAATGAAAATATGCAAGTACACACAAGACCATAAAATATAAAAAGAAGACGGAAATTAGACACTACAGCAAACTGAAAATGGAAAAAAAATAAATTCAGAAAAGAAAATACTCTGAAGTATAAAAAAGGGCATTATGTATGGTGTACAGTAATTTTCACATCAAAGAATTTCAACACTAGCCATGTTGGTACCATGCCAAGACTAGTATCTGATCATGCCAACGTCAGGCTGGCGGGACTTCAGGTTATTTCATGCAATGCTCTTGGCACTTCAGCAATAATGAGCATCACTAGTTGGCACTGGTCCGGCTACATCACAAAGGGTCATACCAAGCAGCTGAAACACAGAATCCACAATCTGCACTACAATAAATACCCGTGCTGGGGTCTCCTTCTCACCAATGATATGCCCTTTTGGCTCCAGTTTTGCTTGTAAGTTGAAATTATACGAGGCAAGAGAAAGCGTAGCTGGTATCATCATGCCACACTAATGAGGTTTGCGATAACCCTGCAACACAAATAAGGAATTTTAATGATGTACATATGCTAGAAATTGTTCTAGCAATACTAAAATTATCCAGTGCCTTCTTTAGGTTGCCCTTACAGTTGTTTTCCAGTGATGACATTAATAGCTGTGGAAAATGGTTTTCCAACTTTTGGTTTATGCTTTATGACCATTTTAGAGGGGAAAAAAAGGTGACATAAAACAGTTGGCATAAAAAAATAATTTGGCATAAAATCCAAAATAATAATAACACATTTTATTTCAATATTTAATTTAGAGTAACCAAGTCTCCATTTGAATAAGTTACAAAGTATATATGATTTGTGCTGATATCGTACTTGGTCAATATCGGTTTCAGCGAATACTCACAGTTGTAATATATCATACCGGGAATTAAAAAGTTGTGTCGGTTCACCCCTACTTTGGGTTTACAACCAAAACTGTTTATTTTACTAAATTACAGCAACACCATGACTTTTCATAACCTTAAACAAAGTTCTGAGTATATGACTATATTTCAGCCAAACTGCACGTTCAAATAGAAGTATAAAAAACTTTTTCTCAAACAAGCTCACACACAGTGGGATACACACATATCCCAAATTTCCAATAACCAAAAATTGGCTTCATGCCTTATGGATGAATGTGGAACAGAAGCAGCAATGGAAAGGCTTTTTTCGTCTAGGTGTGTGATGTGCAGCGCAGCGTGACAGACAGCTTGTAGATGCTCAATCTAAATCCTCTGGTGGGCAGGTACAAGGCTTAAATGGGTTCCTAAGATAGAGAAGAAATGTTTTAGCCCAAGCACATCCATGGGTCTGTATTAATGCCTGTCTGTGACTAAAGATTTTAGGATTATAAATGAAAACCTGCTTTTCTGTTCTGTCCTATGTTTGTAAGCCAATTTGTTTTTTAGAAACTTCACGGCAGAGGAGCTGGCATTAGCCACATACTTCCAAAAAGAAGTGTGTATTTTACTCAGGGAAATTAAATAAGTGTGAACTGAATTAAATTTCAATGTAAATAAGGTGGATCTTATCTTCTTTTTAAAAAAATCTGTACCGCTGTAATGTAATCTTCAAATAAATCAAGAAGACTTTTCTCAGTAGTTTAAGTCATCCAAACGTGTTTTCAATTGTATCTCTAAGTTAAGAAGACGCTTTAAAACAGTTGAAATAATTGAAATAATTGACCAGAGATAATCTAGTACCTAAACACTTTTAATCTGGGTTTCCTTTACCTCAGAACTCATGTCTCATGCAAGTTCCACAACTTTTTAATAATTTCTTTAATAGACATAATTATTGTCAACTTCAGTGGTTTCTTCCAGGAATACAGAATAAAAACCCCTAAAGAACATATGAAAAAGTAAAATATGGTGAATTTAGATTCTATATTGATGCATGTGTATGACAATAAAATAACAATATAGAATTGCGTACACATTTTCTTGAGTCTGAAAAGCTAAGCATGTAGACAATTTTTTTTTTGTTTTTTTTTAACAGCTGCTGCCATTTTCCTCTACCTAATGACTTCAAAGAGCAGATCGTTCAAGCACATTTAGAAACATTGTGTGAGACCAGACAAGTCGATGTTAATGTTTAAATCAATGTGAAATAGGCTCCGCTCAGGTATTGATTTTATGTCACCTACACCTATTCGGTTAACAACAGTAATGATAGGCGAAATCATTAAAGAAGATGGGATGATAACCTAAAGTAAAAGTATTATACTCGTGTTTATCATGGTGACAATAAGAATGCTGCAGCTTCACAACTGACTGCAAGTTCACAATCAAGACATGCAGCTTGCTGATTGGTGCTAATTCACAACTTATTTACCAGCAGTTAATGTTAACGTTATGAAAAATGAGGACGTTTACCTGGCCCTCAAATTTATGAATGAAAGTCAATGCAAAGTCCTTGTAGGGATAGAGACACAGTTTTCACACTAATATTTATGTGTGTGCGTGTGTTATTTCTACGTGAGCTGGTTTGCAATGGACACTCACAGAGAGGGACAGCATGGCCAAAAAGCCCTGGAGCAGGAGCTTGTGCTAGCCTCTGGCACTCCATCAAAGGCAGCAAGATGGTTGACAGAGAGAGAAAAAGACATGAAAGCAAAATGAGAGGATGGAGACTGGAGTGAGCTCTCATTGCACAGCATATGGTTTGTGCAGGAGGCAGATGTGTCTGTTTTTAAGGGGAGAGGTGAGCTCACAACACGCCCTGTTGCGTCTGAAATTGAAGAACCCCAATGGGGCAAAAGGCAGCTGTAGTTGCTCACTGGGACATAAAGAGCTCAGCCAGCCTTTATCTAATATTCTCTGCCTTACACCAATCATCCTTATTATAATATCCACATTATAGTTTAGTCAAATAAGTCAGACTGGGTTGTTCAGGCTTTGTCATCATTTAGTAACATTTCTTTTTAGAATGCTGACAAAATTCTGTTTTGTGAAGCTTTCCTTTTAATTTTTCTATGCTTCATATCACACTGCATCAAAACTGAAAGTAGACTGACCTTTTTCAATTATAGTTTTAAAGCACAATTCCATTCTTTATTTTCAGATTTGCTTTTATTTTCTTCCTCATAAAATGTCAGATATTCAGTTTGATACTATAATAACTCTTTTCGATTGTCTGATACAACAGAAGCACTCTTCCAGATCTTTTTGCTTTGTCTGTATCTCATAAACTTTGCTTTACCAGCAAACATGTCCCAAAAATATATCTCTAAAAAACAAAACCATATTACTTTCAAAAGCTGTTTCTTTAAGTAAATTAATTGCCATTTTCTTAAGGGGATATTGCTGTTTTTGCATCAAAAATGCTTCTCATCAATCATAATATCTTGCCTGACACATTTTTACATAATTTATCTTCTCCATGTCCTTGCATTCATCTTCTATCTACATGACCTAGCTGTAAACAAAGACAGATGACTATTGTTCCCAGGGGGGCTCATGTGTTTGTCCCATTTTTTCAGATTCCCTCTCCCTGAGCTTGAGATCCTTGCTGATACAGCTGTAAATTACACTACTTGTGTGTATGTGCTACTGCGGCCATATTTCTGTGTACGAGGGGGATAATTTAGGAGCAGTAAATAAAGAGGAGACAGGAACATGAGGAAATTGTGTGCCAAGACAGTAACTTCAGCTGTGCATTCAGCTCTTTGCAGTTTCACAGCGACGAGGACACAATCACCTGTGACAGAATTCACAATCCTGTTTTCAAGAACAGTAATAATTTGGCACATTTGCCTCCTGAGACAGCTCATTTTTCCTGCTTTGACAAGGTTTTCTCCTATAAAAAAACGATGAAAATATTGTCAAAAAACCTCACTGTTGATTTATTTATATAAACAGACGTATGTAGAGATGAAAAGAATTCTGCTTGAGTTTGTCAAACACACAAAAATACTTAAATGCTTTAAACACTCATCTTCATATTCAGAGTTCTGCTATCACTTAACTTAAAGTTACATGCTTGCATTTTTTTGACATAGGGTTAAATATTTATCTGCTTCATAATAATGAAATGAAAAACAAAGGAATCACAACATAATCCGTAGAACTGATTTCTAAGAAACCTTTAGTTTACATGGTTCCCCTTGTGTGTATCATCCATTATAGATCATATTTATAAAAGAAGCTTCTTTAATGATCATCATAAGTGTCCTCTATGAGAGAAGACAGCTCTGATCACAACTATTAGATCGAACATTATCTGCCACAATGAGTTATTCAAACAGGAAGTCATAGTAGACAGTAGAGAGGTATCTAGATAAAAACGTCAACTGATCAGGTGAATGGATGAAAATATAACACCAGTCTGTTATTGTTGATGGGATCCTGGAAAGATATGTGTTGGAACACATTCCTTGACCTTGTATTTATTGCAATGTCGTTTCCCACTCTCCTTGTTGCGGGGTTATCACAAACAAGAAATGAGTGGTGTTAGTTTAACAGATTCAAGCTTAGCTATAACAATTCAGCATAGAAAGACTCAGAGAAAGCAGTGATTATTTTTTATGGAAATATATGTCTCTGGTGCTCAAACGCTAACAGAAGATGTTGGTGGTGAATGCAGGTGATCTTTGTGAGTTGGTAGATTTAGGTTAGAAATGCCTTCCCCCCCCGGAGTCTGACACTGGTTGTGTGATGAAGGTGGTGAAGGGAGAGAGAAGGGTTGTATTTCAGCTGGAAGAAAGGTTGTCCTTAGATCTGAGGCTTTAAATTCAGAGTCTTGAATGATTGTTGGCTAAGGCGAAGGCAAGGATCTGTACCGGCTGTAGCTGGAGTTGGTGGACGGATAATACTCTTCCAGTGGGGCTTATGCTTGGGCTGCATTAAACTTCACAAAAACTGTGTTTTGCTGTCTCTCAAGCATATGATTTTAACATCATACTAAAACAATCTTAACCAATTTAATAAAAAGGTCTTTAATAATCCAATTTTTGTTTTGCTTTAGTCTTTTTGTAGCACTCAGCAAATTTTCTCAGCCACGATTTTGGGTTATCAAAATGCTACATGAATGTAGCCTTACTGAACAGGGGACAAACCATGTATTTACTTAGTTTTTTGGTCACACATTTTCCTAATTTTCTTACGCTGTTTGTCTCATATCCAGACATGCCAGATTCGCTTTCTATCTCAACTGACAGCGACACTTGACATGCCTCTTTGCAAAACTTGGAGGAGTGTGCATTTCCACCCAGCTGGGACCAGTAGTCCAAGAGGAGTGTTGGGATAAGTCCTTGGGATAAGTGGAAATCATGGATTATTTGTGTTTTCTTTCAGCTGCTTGATGAGTTTGGCGGCTTTTTGTTGCAGCCCAGGGAGTGACAGGACCCCATGTGAATACCAATCAGTTACAGAAAGAGTTGCATTGAATTAGCCTACTTGGTGCATCGCCAGCAGGATGGCATGATAAGGAGACCTTCATTTTCCTTGATAACCAAGCCTTCCAGGTATAACTACTGCCAGAATAACTAACATCACATCATGGAAGATTTGCCCATGTAATTCACACCACATCAAGTGAAATTCGGAGCATATTGCAAATACTGTGCAACCCAGAAGATCTCCTGAACAGTCTGCAGAGACTCTTCACCTGCTTAGTGATGATCCTAAATGTGGCAGTGATGTCTTAGTTGGTATGAAGAGTTCTTTCAAAGGAGACACTACAGATGAAATCAATCTATTCATAGATATAAAACGTAATAAAAAACTGAACTCTTGCATTTGTTAAAAACTCAGTGAATGACCTGGTAAAAATCTGCATAACTGTTAATTCGGCACAAAAAACAGATGTCACTAAATCAAAGGTTTAGCAAGGAAAATTATTGCCCCTCCTTTATAAACCATGTGCTATGGTGAACCAAGAAGAGAAAAAAACCTGTTAGGCACCCCTTTATTTTTGCAAGGCTTCCAAAGAGCAAGAACTTCTTTCAATCTTTTAAAGTGCTTTTCATCAATACTTTTTCAGGCCCAGTGATGGCTTGTGCTTGCTAATCCACTTAACATATGCTATAAACCATTCAGGCATACAAAAAACAAAGCACTTAACTAACTAGCAAAATCTTGCATGCCAGACAGTTGAGCAAAACCACAAATTTACATTGCATAGGCTTATAACGATTTGAAATATAATATAATACTTTCTTATTAACCAGGTAAGTCCCAAAGAACTACAAATTTGCCTGAAAACTCAACTTCCAACTGGAAGTTTTGTTTCAGTGTGTTTCTTTTGACAGCAGGACACAAAAGAAGAGTTTCAGATTACATGTTTGACTCAAATTCAAATGAAGGTCTTTTAATACCTTGCATTTGTTACTTCAAGTCTAGACTAACGTGATTCTTTACTATATGGAAGTCCAGTGTTGTATAGTAACGAAGTAAAAGTACTTCACTACTTTACTTAAGTATATTTTGGAGTACTTCATACTTTCCT
>JAUZNJ010029241.1:45366-69248 GCA_034780135.1 Jordanella pulchra | reverse complement strand
ATTATTGAGCCACTTTGGGTGTTTTGGAGGAGCGAGTCAGGAAACATTTTCCTCCACCAGCATCACGTCGTGACCTGGTCACTATCCTGCAAGAAGAATGGCTTAAATCCCTCTGACCACTGTGCAGGACTTGTATGTCATTCCCAAGACGAACTGACGCTGTATTGGCTGCAAACGGAGGCCCTACACCATACTAATAAGTTATTGTGGTCTAAAACCAGGTGTCTCAGTTTCACTGTCCAACCCCTGTACATGGACAAAATCATTCCTGGAGTGGCAGAACGATTAAAAAAACAAACAAAACAACATCATTCTACTAAAAAATTTTATTAGTTTTGTTTCACTCCAATCTAGTTGAATTTTTCTTTTCTAGTCATGGTCTTTCCAGGTTATCCTTCAAAATTTGACTGATGTGATTGATTAGCGCAAAAAATAATTAGGACCATTTTAGTAATGTAACCGTCAGAGGCATTTCTGCTAAGCTAGATGGAGGGACAAACGCCCAACAATAAAATCATGCAATTTTTGATTCTCTCAGAAACTTGTGGTCTTTTTTTCTTGTGATAAAATAAATGCTCTCACTCTGCATCAAATTCTGCTCTGCTTCTTTTTTTCAAAAAAAAATAATCTTTTGAGTTTGAATTTAATCTGCAAGTGCTCTAAAACTTTTATAAAAGCTACAGATAATTTTCTAAGACATTTTACTTAAAAGTAATTACGCAACTTGTCTGTAGACAAATATAAGGGAGATGTTTGTGACTCCGCTTCATGTGGATCCATTAATCACTTAGACGTTAAACGGACCTTCAAACTAGAAAGAAGTGTTGATATGAGACAACTTGCACAGAACCAATTTAAGATTCTATCTTTTGATCATTTGTGACAAAGCGCCTGTCCCAAACACATATTTTATGTCCATGCCTTTGCTTAAATTAATTAAAAATGTCAGATATACTTAAGACAGTCACAAAGCACAGTCTGTTAGCAGTGGAATAAATCCAAAAGAGCTTTGGATGGAGATTTGAAATACACTAAAAGAGTCTGTTGATGTTACTCCTATTTCTTAAAGAGGAAACTTCAGGAAAAAAAGAATCACTTAAAAAGGACAGGCAAGCCTGAATCCTTTGAAGCAAAGTAAGCTAGGGGTGGCCTAAAATTATTGCACAATACTGTTCATGAAACAGATTTCCTTTTTAGCAAATATCTTGGTAGGGAATACATTTTAGGGGTGCGGTTTAATAGCTGGATGGGTTTGGGTTTGTATACAGCATATCTGTAACACTGTCGACATTCTGTTAATGCTCTACTTCCAAAACAAATGATCCTAGTGCTTCATACTGGATCTGGAATGGGCTTAACTTTGGTTAAAACATATTAGGAACCCGTAGATACAGACCTCCATACATCATCAGAGAAGTGTGAGAATAAGTTCCAAATATCATTAGTCTGCTTTTCTTTTTTATCTATTTTCTCAACTCAAACCATGCAGGACTTATTTATATATACCTGTGTATCCTTGTCCATTGTAAGGAATGCCAACACATTGAGAGGAGTCACAGTAACCAGGGGGTCCTGGTGGTCCCCTCACACCTGGAACACCTTGACGGCCTGGGGGCCCACGAGGCCCAGATGAGCCAGAAGGACCTGGTGGACCTGTCCTAGATTCTCCTGGTGGCCCTGAAACAAAGAGTGAGGCCCGTTTAGGAAAGGAAGTCCCTCTGGGGTTCTACTGACATCACCTGTGAGCTTCCTGTGGAAACAGTAGGGGTTACGGATCCTCAGCTTCCATTTTTCAACTGCTTAATTAGAGAATTTGACAAAGAAAAAACAAAAAAGTGCAGTGCAGGGCTGAGTGGAGTTACCCCCAGCCAGTCTGTCTAGACGGCACAAACTCAAGATGGAATTTTCCCCCTGTTTCCCCTCTCCTCTAAGTGAGTCCATGTGTTGTCAATGAAGCCACCAAGGAAAGCTCATTCTACAACAATCTGAATCTCCCACACACACAACTGACTCATCAGTGTGGACTTCCTCCCACTGGTCCATGGTGTTTTCTCACTTCATTCAGAAACAGTCTTCAGTGTTTGCTTTTGAGGGACAGACATAAATAAAAGGTTTCTGTTGCGCTGAAATGAGCTCCAGAAAAAAAAAATCCTTCCAAAAACATTCTTAGAAGATGTTTCTTCAACAGCTTTGAAGCTTTCAGTAAGAATGGACAGATGAAGTCCGTGTGGATTAAATCAGAACCTCTTGTCAAAACGATCAGAATTAACTACAGATTCATATGGGAATGTTAAAGTATGATATAGATATGGGATAATCGCCCCCTCCCCTCCCCCAAGGAAAAAAAAACACAAAACATGGGAATCATGTACTGCAGTTACCCAAAATAAAGTGTTGAATTATACGTACAATCTGTGCAATAGAAGAAGTTTTATATTAGTGAGTCTGACTGACTCGCTGCCGGAGGATACAATTAAGAGCAGACATGTAATCTGATTTGGTGAACTTGGCCCAGTGCAATGTTTTAGTAAGAGTTGGTATTCTTGTTCAGAAAAAAACAGCGAAAAATATTAACTGTATTACCTGGAGGTCCAGCTGGGCCTCTTTGTCCTCTAATATCGTTTCCTGGAGGTCCTCTTTCTCCTTTCTCTCCGGGTAATCCTGAAAGAAATAACGGATTAAACTCTAACATCCTTATCATACCATTACCCACCATGAACAATAGTAGGTGCAGCATCATGTTGTAGAAATGAAGATTTAACGTCAGTTTTTAAAGACTACAAACATTTTTTTCACAAGATGACATTTTTTTATAAGTAGACCAGCATTACGGTCAACATATCCTGATGACAGCAGAAATGCACCTCTTTCTCCTTGATTTCCAGGTAATCCAGGGCTTCCAGGGAATCCAGATCGACCAGGCTGCCCGGGTTCTCCTCGTGGTCCGGGGTTTCCAGGGGGGCCGGGAAGACCGGGAGGCCCGGGAGTGTTGCTGCGATATCCGGATGGAATCTGGTTAAGCATTGAATTAACTCTGCTCATCTGGCCTGCAAAAAAGCACAAGTTCAGATGGATTTCATCAGATTGCTCGGGTAAGATTGTCAAGGATAGTTAAACTGTCAGAGGCCTGAGAGATTTTTTTGCTCACTGTTCACAAGCTGTTCACAAACTTGTCTGGCAATGGAACGCATCATGTTTTGGGATGCAAAGTCTCCCTAGAAAACCAAAACAGTTCAATGAGGAAAAGCGTTTGCTTTTATTTTTTTTTTTAAATATGTAAAATGTGCATTTGAGTACATAACATGCCTTCTCTCCCTTTTCTCCTTTAATGCCAGCAGGTCCCTTGTGAATAAAGCAATTAAGACAAATTCAGCTTGAAACTTTTTCTTTGGTTCTACACATTCAAACTTTGTATTCAGTACTCACTGGGCTTCCTGGGTCTCCTGGTTTGCCTGGTTTTCCAGTAATTCCTGGTACACCTGGATTTCCAGGGCTTCCCTAAGCAGTGAAAACAAGAACAATAAATCAACTAGATTTAAAGGCAGTATTTAACCCCTGCTTGCAGTTAACAGTTGTATAACAAGGATTGAGTTGAGGATTTGTGTTCTGATAGCTACAGTGAGGAAAAATCAGAAGCCAAGAACAACGCAGTACATGGAAGTGCGTGTACACCAACCATCACACTAATGGCTCCTGTGGTACTCTGGATGCTATAGACCATATGTGCTCTGTTAACATGATGGCTGGATTAAGCAGATTCAGACCTCAAGAAACCGCAGCAAAAGGGAAAATGAGAGATGCATGCATCATTCTCCCAACAGTGGGGGAGCCAGTCTGGTTTTTATGTGCTGTTCCAGCAGAGTGGAACTATGGAGCCAGAGGAGCAGATTCTTATTTTCTTATTTAAATTTTTTGCCTTTTTGAAAATATACAGTATTGGTAAAATAAAATACTTAGCAATATTTATTTGGCACTAATAGACACTCACCATGGGCCCTGGAGGGCCTCTGGGTCCAGATGGCCCCTCCTTTCCTGGTGGCCCCTTTTGAAGAAACAACATGCCGTCACATGTGAGTTACAGCTCCTTAGGGATTATGTTGGTTCAATACATCAATGTCATGATGTAAGTTTGTTTTTTGTCTTAACTGTACTTTTGTAGATTAAGCAGTAGCACTTTTATGGACTATAATAAATATGAATGTGGTAAAACACGCATATTCTGACTCAAGACTCCATGCAAACCATGATGTAAATCAATTTAGGGGCTTCTGACTCCCTTTATCCTGTCTCCAAATGTGGAAATCTTACCCGAGCTCCATGCTGTCCCATAGGACCTGAAGGACCGCGTGGCCCAGGAGGACCCTGGGAAAAAAGACAAACACTTCATCATGATTTGATCATTAAAACCTTTTAACATTTTTGTAGCTCCCTTATGCCTCTAAAAGCTTTATATATGCTGAAAGATGTTTTTACTTTTGCTCTTATTAAGCCAAAGATAACATATTATTTTTGCTTGTAAAAACTAGAAAAAGTCTCCTGAGTCTCATGAGGTTGTTTCTCTTCTGTGATAAGCTGCATTAGCTTAAATTGCTAACAAGATGCTGCCAATATGACCATGGAAGTCACAGAATGGGACCTTTGGCCATATTTGTTCATTACAAGTCAAAGCAACGGTGAAAGCCTGACCAGTACTCATCTGAGTACTGGTAGTTAAATGAATGACATCATCTGGTATGTCAAAAAAATAAAATTATAACATTAGACACATTATTTTAACCCATTGCAAAAATGGATTCAGTGCTAAATGCAAACACAAGTATAAACAACCACTGTGAACTTTGCTTGTTGTTTTTTCACAAGAAACATGAAACTAAACACCTCAATGTCAGTTGAAGCTTTTCTAATCATGACCTTCTCCCATTACAAGGATGTTCTGTTGCCTATAGAAAGATGAATCTAGTGTTTGTATTAAACTGAGCATCACTTTTCTTTGACCATTTGTCACTCAAGAGGACTACTTAGGATTATGGGGTCTCCCTTAAGGTAGGCCTGATAAAGCCACAAACTCTTTGTGGTTTCAGTTTGACTGTTGGACTGAACTTTGAGTATGAACACTCCGTCCTATGAAAAGTTTCTAGTTTCCCAATCATTAACCACAAATGAGCGAAAGGTCCTTACTTGCAGACCAGGCATGCCTGGATCCCCACGATCTCCCTTAGGTCCTGGGCGACCCTGAGGAAATAGGAAGAGGAAAAGAGAGGACTGCAGTCAGCTCTTTACTCTTTGCTTTGCTTGTTCATTTCCTCTGTATTTGTGATTAATGACATATTTTAACCAAAAAAAGTGAAAAAAAATAACAAAGCTCTCTCGATGTCTGGCTGGAGGAAAAAGGGAGTGTGATGTGTTTTGTCATCAGTTATAAATCTCACTCAGAGCTGATGTGCAGCAGAAATCAGGCATTCTTGACCATTTAGAAGGAAGACAGTGATTGCACAGGGAGCAATTAAGAAAAAAAACTTTACTCCTAACATAATTTATCTGCATACTCAGTGCAAAATATCTTACTGGTTCTCCAGGCCGAGAAAGTCCTGCAGGGCCTTGTGGACCTGGTGGTCCCATCGCACCTGGAAGACCTGAATCACCACGTGGACCCATTGGTCCCTAAAGTACAAGGTATCAGAAAAAAAATGGAAAGAGGGTAAAACTTAATTAAATCTGCATCTGTGCTGCCAGATATTTCATTATTCAAGAATAGAAATGGACCTTCAAAATATTTGACAAGGGCTTCCTTAAAATCCATTGTGGGAAAATGTATAGTTTCAGTATATCCAGTGTATATAGACTAGGGCTGCAAATAACAATTACTTTCAAAATCGCTTAATCTATTTAATATCTTTTTTTGATTCATCGATTAATAATCGGATAACAAAACTTTCCTTAAAAACGATTTTTGACAGCATTAAACCAGGTGAAACTACAACTTTTCTACTTGAGGAGTTCTGCATTGACAGATGAAAACTTTTTTATCTTAAATGCAAAATGTTTGTAATTGTTTAAACAATTTTGGTAGAATTAATGCTAAAGGGCATTGCTCTGTCAGCTAAAGACATGTTTTAAAGTCTATAGACCAGTTAACAATTAATCGGTTCCAAATTAGTTGACGATTATTTCAACAATTGATTAATTGTTTCAGCTCTAATATAGGCTGTTTTCAGTTTTATTTGTTTGTAGACATACATTGCATTGCAAAAGTATCTATACAGCATTAACCTTTATATGTTTTGTTAACAATAAACCTTATTCTATTGTAATTTTGTACTATCGACAAACAAAAAGCTGTGCATTATTATAAAGTTGACAGAAACATTTATACCTATTCTTATACTTTAGGAGTTTGTCCGCAACACTTTGCCAATCTAAAATCTGAAATCCTTGCCCACTCATGTTTTTAAAAAGTGTCAGTCTAAGTTGGATTCAACAGAAATGTGAAAGATTTTTTCAAGTCTTGCCCAAATTTCCCCAAAATATTTAGGCTTAGGCCATTCTAACATAAGGAATACAGTTGGAACTAAATCATTCCAGTGTAGCTTTGGCTGTATGTTTCCGCTTCTTATCCTGTTATAATACTGCGTACTGTATTCAAAGATTTCCTGCAACACAAAGCCATTTTACATTTGAAAAAAAAAATGTATTTAAATCTTATCTGAGCCCCTTTATGTTTTTTTTTCTGTTGTACATATTTTGGTTTCAACAATTTTCTCGCTCTTCTGTAGGGCAGTGTGATATTTGAATATATACCTTTTTACTTCTTTTCTTTCTTATATGCTGTAGCCTTAAAAATCATGTAAATCCAAAGTAACTTGTGTTTAATGTGTGCACCTGCCGAGAGGAAACTGTCCAGCGGGCTAAATATTATGGTATGATTTATAATTCAAGTTTTAAACATTTCTAATGTATTAGTCAAGTACTATAGTATAAGAAATGGCTATAAATTCTCAGTACAAAGTACTGTATTTATTTAAAGGAATGTTCTGTAATTTGTTTTTACAGATCTTTCAACCATATTGATGAGAGCCGTTTAGGTAAGAAAGTTCTGAAAACTGATGACAATGGGCAAAATTTCATTTAGAGAAATAAATTCTATTAAAAAAAAAACAAAGGATATGGTTTTTTCTTTTCTTAACTGAATGTTTTTTACAGAAAAATCAATAAAAAATAAAAAATTACCAGAACTTTTTCTGTTCTTTTACGGATTTTTTTCTTTTATTTTTACAGGGTAATTCCCTCCAAACAGTCTTTTGAGATACAATTGTACAAACTGATATTGTAACACGAGTATATTCGCTCTTCTGTAAAGTCCAGGAAGGATTTCTGTATTGCACGGCTCCTCCTACAGGTGGATTTTATTTACTTATTAGATGACTTTGAAAAACTATAAGTGTAAAAGTAAACTCTGTCGCAACAGTAGTATAGTACACAGCAACTGTAGCTGCTAGTAGCACTTTTTGGCATGCTTTGCGTGATGTAAAGATGAACTTACAGGGTTTCCAGGTGTTCCTCTATCTCCTCGCGGTCCTTTAGAACCTGGGCTACCCTGGAAAAAGTGAAGTTCCAGAAACACACAGTGAGTATAACAACAGAACCTGATTGTAAAGATCTAAACCCCAAGACATTACGAATTCCTTGCTAGGTTTACTGAGCACACATATCATAGACTGTTGTTCTATCCTGAAGCATTTTTCTTTTGACACTCATCCCTAAGCACTCATTTCTTTGAAAAATATAGGTTCTGTTCTTGTCACTGCCTTCTCCAGATGGAGAAAAAAAAAAGAAATGCAAAAAACATTGTGAGCTCCAAAAACAGTTCAAACAGTGTAGAAAACATGCAACTCCAGCAGTGAAGAGTATGGCTTTATCATCATCTTCAAATCATCTCAGGCTTCTGGGGAAACTTCTATCAGGTGAGGAGAGACAAAAAGCAGTGATAGTGAGGTTTACCGAGGGTCCAGGAGGCCCCTGGGGGCCGATGCTGTCTTGTGTACAAGTACAGGAGTGGGGAAGAGAAGGACACTTGGCCTCGTCTCGCTGGAAGGAAAAAAAAGATGCAAAGATTGTAAACTCTTTGATACCCGAGGACAATCTAAAGGATACTAGGAGGAAATTAATTTCATGACTTTATCCTGAAAATCTGTATTTTTAACTAGAAGATGAGACATTTTGAAATCTAGTTTAGTTCAAAATGGAATAATGACAATGTGACTGGGAAAAGCAAAATGTGGTTCTTAGGTAGAGAATACAACTGATCCTGCACATTTCTGAATTGCAGTCCGTAAACATAATGAGTTAAAAAATGCTCCAATCGCTGATATGATGTATTAATGTCTGAAGCAAATTACACATGAATTACTTCTAATTGCCTAAATGTGCAAGCACTCTGCATTTCCCACAGAACATAACAGATTGTTTTCCACTGTCTACAACATGAGACAAAAGAGGGCTTGTTTTCATGCAACTTGGAAACATGCTTCAAAAAATTCAATCTTGCAGAATTACCAAGGATACAAGGTCCTTCTCAGTCAAATGCTTTTCTCCTTTTCTTTTAACAACTATGTTGAGTGCTTGAAATTGAGTGTTGTCAGAAAAAGCAGATTTTTAGCTTGATTTTTTGCTCCGACTGATGGCCAGCTTATCAGAGACTGAAGAATCCAATACTTTTCCTGTCAGTGAATACATCATACTGAAGGCCGCCAGTTTGAACTGACAAAAACTCTCCTCAAAAATGAAGTTTAACTGAGTTACATTTTTGCAGCTGTTTTCTGTCTCGGATACTTATCAACATCAATTTTGTTAGATTTTATTTACAACCTCATAACCATAAAATCAACCCCTTTCGAAAAATCCAAACTATTTCACAAACAATATGAGAAATGTCCACCTCAGTTCTACTTTGAATAGTTGGGGAATCTAAAATGACACTTACTGTGGCTGGCAGCTCGCAGCATTTGTCCCGGCTTATCCAGCTCAGGCTGCAGACAATATCAAACATCTGGAGTTGGAACTACAAGATACAACATGAAAGAAAAACACATTATAGAGTGTTGCAAATGACGCCCATTCATAATTAAAAAAATAACAGTCGAAAAATACAATAGGAGGTTTGCAGTCTTTCCTTTTTTTTAATAGCCAACATAGACTATTTAAAATTCAACTGGTGCTGTCATCCGCATCGGGTTGGAGATGTTCATTGTTTTGAACAGTGTGAGAAACTCTTCCAGATGTCACTTTTGCAATTGTTACAAGTTTTTTCTTTTCTCTTACTGTTGCTGAGGCCTTCCTTGAACCCGAAGCTTTGACCATCTTGCCAAGCACTTCATAGCCCTCCAGTGTGATGTTATTGGCTTCTTTGATGGGTTTCTCTGCCACCTCCTGGCAGTCCACAGTGAGTTTGACTTTCTCTGGTGAGATGGTAATGTGGATCTGGAAAAGAGAGGAAATGGAGAGGGGGAAGCTTTTAACAAAACATCCTTGTCTTCTTGCAATTCTGCCTATTTCAAATTTATTGATCCAAGAGGCCATTGTAAATTTGAAGAAGATGGTGCTGGACCCATTTTTATTTATAAGATACTTGTACTCTAAAAGAAAACTGTGAGGTTTTATGCTAACTGTCCTCCTTAGTTTGGGGAGTTAACGAATGTTAAGCCTTAAAACACCTCGTTAAGCCCAAATGTAATGAACCGGAAGTGGATATGGATCTTGAAAAGGCTGGATGTGTGATTCCTTTAGAAAACCTAGATCATAAAAATATGCAGCAGTTGGCTATTCATCCTGGATCTGTGATTAGATAACAGAGAAAAAAGGTGCTACATTTCTGGATTTTCTGTGAATAGAATCCAAATCCACACATCTTGAAACAATATCCTCTATGGCTCCCCATCAGAAGTCCTACACCTTCCATACTTTTCCCTTTGCAGATGCAGATTTTCTCCTGCTTGAAAGTCAAACAAACACTTTTGATGTCAGCAAAAAACCAGTTACCATTTCTCTCTACAGAGCTATACCAACCACAAAGCTGGCCATAGTTCCTGGCAACCATTCACAAATTACAGTCTACTTCCTTGGAAGCGGAACAAACTATTTGCTGGACCACAAAGGGAAAGGGGGCGTCATTTATTCTAGGGTTCTGGCATAAATGCAAATCACAATGTTCTTCAGGGTTCCCCAAACCTAATGAAGATGCTTTACCATCAAGAATTATGACCATTTATATATTGTGAATGCTTGTATATACAGCCTCACTAATCAATAGGTAAATTCTATAAAAACCCTTCTTTTGAAACTAAAGGTTTTGGAAATGCTAGTTTCAGAGCGACTGACGTTCCCTTAACTGATGATTGTTGCAGGAGAGTCCCACTGCAACAAAGTGCTGACACATAGATCCACTTGATGAAGTGTTAGCGATCTGTTTTGTTGCTCAGTTGTCTACATGTTGACCCCAGCTCAACTCTAACTGATTTAGCATCTTTTCATGATTCCCCACAGAAAAGATGATATTTGTTCTAGGCTCCATCTTAACTGCTCTCTGTCACATTTCAGAATCACCAAAAATTTGAAAGACACAGTTATTATTTTATTGATGCAGTTACAATAACATGAATGTCTTCTCTATGAAAATGAAAAATAAGTTTGTTTTTGTTGGGATGAAACAGTAACCACTGAGAATCGATTCTTATTTACAATGGCATTTAAACTGTGAGCAGTTCTGAAACCCAAACTTATTATTATCTTATCTCTCTACAGGGAGATTCAAGTTTCTGTTTGTACACACAAAGACTGATGATAAAAACGACTTTTTTTTGCGGTTTCTTGGCTTATTTACAACATGTATCATTTAAGCAAAGTGCGCAACTGCAAGAAGGGTCACCCTTTATAAGCATCTACACCACTAACTTCCATCTACATGTACAGTCGATGCACTAATGTATGGCTGATACTGTAAGATATATCATTGCATAGTAATAGGGAATTCACCTCGTAGCTGAATGTTTCCTATCTTGTGTAAAACATTGAAACAATTATATTCATATTTTTATAACCAATTCAGCCTCTGGCTAATTTACTAATCAGCTCGGAGGAAAAAAGAAGGTAATTCTAGATTTATTTTCTAACCCAACAACGTGTTGCTTGTTGTTGATATAGAAACAGATTTCTGTGCTGTTCCTAAAGGATTAGATGTCTTAAAAAGCCATAACTCAGGGAACTCACTGTCCAAAATTAACTACCGTTAGTCAAAAAGCAACTTTTTAAAAAAGGAGAATCATTGTCACTGAGATTTCAGTTCAGATGCCAAAAACAAATAGTCATTGAGGTCACTCCGAGGGAGCCAAGAAGTTTCAGAAAACCACTGACAACATGTAAACTCACACCACCGCCGCAGGCAGCGTCGGCACTTACTTTGCAGACCAACAAATAAGCAGCTAGGTAGACCACTGCGGACTTGCCAGCTCATGGAACGGCAACTCTGTACCACAAAATAGCCACCCAGGGCATATTCAGACTATAGTCTTCACAACAGCCACAAACTGAGAGAACAGAAACACACTGACACACATGCACGCTTACAGATTAGTCTGCTTTACAACCAGACCAACAAAAAAGCTTGATATTCATCAAATACGTAGCCACACTTTTCCAAACTCTCATTCATTCACGAAGCTACGACACAATTAGTTGTTTAGATGTTAAATGGTTGAACTGGAAACCTATTTCGAGTGCCCTCTGATGTTGAGGCCAGCATATCAGTCGGGAGAACTTTGATGTTGGATAACACCCACACACATTAAAAGGGGTCACAGATGAGGATAACCTTGGATTTGAAGAAAAAAAGGACTCTATATCACTGATAAAAGGGAACCCAATGTCCTTTTAAGCAAACCTTGAAATGTGCTTGGACTTATCTTGAATGGTCATAGTTCAGACCATTCAAGCTAGCAGGAAACATACTGTGCTATTACATAACAATAATTGTTTTATACCCCTGCCGCTAAGCATTGTGAATAGAGATATTTGATGTCTTTGTTTGCAGTTTGACAGAAACCACAAGGCTACAGTGCTAGCAGTTTTAAGAACAAGGATCTGATGTTGTGGTTTGACTGCTGAAAATAATCATTATAGTCGTTTTAAAAGAGACTGGACATTTTGAGTTAGATATTCTACTTTAAAGAGCCCTCTGATCATCCCTTATCTAAAGTAACAAAAGAACTATAACAGAGCTTCAATCAGTGAAGCATTGCAACACCTAATAAAAAAAGAGTTGAAAAATGTTTTGGATTAACAGAAAAAGCTATTAGAACCAAGCATGACTCAGACCAAGCAAAGGCAGCATCATGAATTCATGCTTTAATCAATACAGAGATTTTGATATAATGATTTTTAATCAAAAAACACTTAATAAAAGTCGAATGGTCTGTTTTTATATGAAATATATAATATATACTATGAAATAATTTAAAATCTGACTGAAAACCTCCGAGGACATTACTTTAATCTGTCCAGCTGGTATACCGTCTCTATTCTTTTGCTCATTCTTATTTCTTTGTTCTATTTACTGGTTATTTGCAAAATATCAATTATTCTTTAAAGCTGAGACGGTTTAAAAATCTAGTCCTGAACCACAGGTTGTAAACATTAAAGCAGCCACTGAGGCATCAGAGTCTCACTCCTACCAGCAGTTTTTAAACTTATTTATGGTCACTGTAGCCCATTTATCAAATTATGTGCCTAAATGAAACAAAGCTCAAATGTCAAATAATAAAAAAGGAGGCCCAAAAAAACGCTTTGACAGCAAAGTAACCCAAGGATTGAAAGTCGAGACCTTTTGAAAGGTAACATGAAACAGCGCCGCGGCAGAGAGTCTCACAATGAGGGATAATTCAGCCAGATTAAATGAGGCGGAAGAGCCACAGAGACAAACATAAAAGAATGTCAAAAGAAATACAGTTGAAAGGGAAATAATGGAATGGAAATACTATAAGATTCTATAATTCACAGAGAAAAAAAAGGGAATTTTTTACAAACATCGCCGCAATGTACAATACAAACATCACATTTTCTCTATATAAAAAAAACATACACTATGTTTACCTTATGGAAGCTGCCATGGAAAATTCGCTTCACTTGTGCTTCATTAAAGACAGCTCTCTGGATCTCTCCTCGAGTGTCCTTGTTGTAGAACGTGAGAGTTTGAGTTGAGGCTGTAAAGACCAGAGACTTGGATAAATCACCAACAATGTGTTCCGATGCACGCAAGACTCAGGCCTATAGAGAACATATGCGTGCGGCTTGCAGGTATTAGCAGTATTCACATAAGGCTGTTTCATTCCTTCCTAGTGTAGAAACATAAATGTACAGCAGATGTTTGCACAACAATGAAATCTTTTCATGATAGACTAACAGTGTAGGCTTTTCCTAATTTATTCTAAAAGCAATGGGTTGAATTTTCCATTAAATCCATTCCTCTATCCAGCTTTGTAAATAAAAGAACGTGCAAGAAGTTTAAGATCCTCCTCAGAGCTCTGTACAGTGCCTTGAATTCATACCCCGAGGCCTTTTCTATATCTTGTCATGTTATAGCCACAAATGCTGTAATTTTTATGTGAGACAGACACAAAGTAATGTATTAGAAGTAAATGGAGAAAGGTTGCATAAAAGAAAAAACATTCCCACATGTATTCCACCCCTTTGACTCTAATACCCGTATATAAAATTGTCTTCCAAAGAACTCTTATGCAAAAATAAAGTCCACTTGTTAATAATGTTTTTCTCAGTAAATGCAGCTGTTCTGTCAAGGCCTCAGAGGTTTGTTAGAGGTTATAAGTAAACAAACAGCAATGGGAAGAACAAGAAAAACCTCAGACAGATTAGCAATAAGGTTAGAGCAAGAACAGGGGGGGAGGTTTTAGCACAATACCGCAAGCTTTGAATATCATCCATCATTTGGAAATGGAAAGAGCACAGTACAACTGTAGTGCAAACATGCTAAGACATGGCAATGCGGTTAAACTGACAGGGAGAGCATTTATCAGAGAAGCAGCTAAAAGGCAGATGATAACTCTGGAGATGCTGTGTGAGTCCACTGTTCAGATGAGATGAAAAATCTACCATTTGAGAACCATGGCTGGAAGAAAAACACATCTAAGAAGCTTGGTGTCTGATTTTCCAGTGAGGAAAACAAAGCATCTGTAGCTTTGGGACAAGGTGGCAGCATCATGCTTTGGAAATGCTTTTGTTCAGCAGGGATAAATGAGCAAGTCAACGTTGGTGAGTTGCATACAGGGGAAAGCTGGAAGAAAACCTGTTGGACGTTGCAGAAGACCTGAGACTAGGGCTGAGGTTTACACTCCAACAAGGACTCTAAACATGCAAGCAGTGTTGTGAGTAAATGCTATAGATCAACGTTTATTACTGTAGTAGAATGACCTAGTCAAAGTCCTAACACTAATAGAATTCAAAGTGTGTGGTAAGAATTAAAATCAGTGGAAATCCTAATATATGCTTTAGTGGAGCCCAGTGGGAGGATGAGCGTGAGCCACTGGCTCTAGGCGCTGACTCAGCGATGGCCAAATGCTGCTGAGGCGGCAGAGGAACAGGATGACTCAGTGTGGAGGCGTGTGTCCATGCAAGTTGTATTTATACCCTAACATGGGCCAATGATGACAAAAACCTAAACCAATGGCAAAGTCTGAGACTATTTTGTGACAGATATCGCAGGCATTAACCAGCTCATAAGAAAATGGAAAACAAAGTATAGTAACATTAAAATAGCACTAGACCCAGTTTATCTACAAAATAAAAAGGTCGTTTTGGGATGGGGTGCACTTTAGGGTTTAGTTTCAACAGTTGATGAGACAAAATGAGAAAAGGTTGAAAGGGGCTGCAGTCTGGCCTGGGTCAACCACTTCCCTCTCTGCACGTTGATGGAAACTTACGATTCATTGTGACGCCAACCTCAGGGTTGTTGTTTTTGTCAGCAATCTGCCAGATATCAAAAGGTTCCGAAGGCGTATCAGGCAGGAGACGGAGGAGCAGGATGATGGTGTAAGATGGTGGAAGACCGTCTGGATGAATCTCCCTGAGACAGGTAAAAACATTCATTGTCAATGCTCGTCTCCTTTTGGCAAATAATGCTCCAACATGGGAGGAAAATCCAGCTGTAAACAGAATCTGGTTTGTAAAATATGCTGCAGAACCCTGAAATGATTCCCCTCAGGCTTAGCCTAAATTGAATGCATATGAAAAGAGTTTTTCAAGTTGTCTAGTCTCATGATGTTCAAAGTGTTTTCACTTGCTCACAATATGGGAGTGGCTATACCCACATGTGCATCATTTTACAGAACTTCATACTTTCAAACAGTTCAGATAGGACATGACTTTTGCAAATATGTTATCCCATTTAAATCATGACCCTTCAAAGGGATTTTCTCCTTCTAAGGATGAGGGAACAGTGCATGCAGAAACTAGAACCCTGGTTTCTTTAAGATAGCACTAAAACCAACAGAGTGGGCTAGAGATCATAGTGGGATCCCCTCCAACTAAAGAGATGAGTTACCTCCATTATAAATGATGACTGTGCTAAAGAAGAGCATGTGGCAGAATAGAGTTCAGTTAGCTGCACTTGAAGTATTCACATTGTAAGAGATAAACACCCTTTATTTCCACACAAACACCATTTTGCTTAAACTCTTACTTAGTGGGTTGAGTCAGGTAGGAGTCTTTGTGCAGCCTGTAGGCAATGTAGCTGTTAAAGGAACCGGGCTCCATGGACACGCCATTCATGCCGGCGAATGTCCGGTCTGTGATGTTAAAAGCTTCGAGCATTCTAAAGCCTGAAAGGAAGGAATAAGCAGGAGCAACAATGAGAAGATGAAAGGTTAAAGGAAGACATCTTAGCAAAGTCAACAAGCTCTCCAGGCATTGGTCTGTGTATAAGGTGGGGTATTTAAATGCTTACCAGGTGTGGTGTATCCATTGATGTAGATTAGAGGGCAGGCTGCAAGATCACAAGAGGTTATATGATGTTGGAAAACAGATTAGGTGTAAACATTGTGCTATTTACAGCTGTGAACACATTTTTGACACCACTGATAACGATTTAAAAAAATGTTTTATTTCATTTTTTTTCCTTTTGTTTTTTACTGCAGAAGGTAAGTCCAAGGTATACGTTAAAGAGACATTGTGGAAGTTTTTACTGTAAAGTAGCCTTTTCTTTTTACACTTTACGACGAAAACATGGTTTGATTAGCATGCTGAAAGTTCAGTAGTTAAGTGATATCGATCATTTTTCCACCTCTACTTTGTTAAAATACATTGTTTTACTGGACATCACCGCTGAATAAATATATTTAACGTAACTTATTGATTTTTTATCAATCATTTCACCTTCTTTAACATAATCATCTTATTATGGTGTGCATCTGTTGTACATTCCTGACTGATGATAGATCAACTTATAAATTAGTCTAAAAACAAGAATTTTGCTAGTGTTTGTCTTACTGGATGTGGCAGTTTCACAGATGAAAGTGATCAGGTTATCCTGGATTTTGTCGAAAGCATCGTAGTCATCAACGACAAACACGTGCCTCTCGCTGGGCTTGCTGCCGATAACCGTCAGTTCTCTCATGTCAACATCAGCGACTCCAACCACGAACACACTATACCCTGTATGATGCACACATACACAAAACAAACACAAAGGCTATTGTTCAGCACATCAAAAAGCCACAGGCGTTTTCACTATGTTTTAGATTACTCTGAGTTTATTAAATAATCAGCCACATGCTTCAGCTCTCCTCTAGGAAACCCGCGGTTTCACAACTATGCTCTCCGATACATTTGTTTGGCACAATGCAAAGCCAAGCAAATATGACACCAAGCATACCAGAGTGCTGCAGTTTTTCTGCACTCTTCTTAACTTCATCCTGGGAGCGTCCATCTGTGACAACAACCAGCACTTTGGGGACGTTTCTCCTCATGCCGCTGTCGGATGTGAAGACTTTCTCATAGACATGCTTCAGAGCAACACCTTAACAAAAACAACAATAAATACACACCTAACAATTCACACAGATTACTTTTTTAAGATGTCTGTCTTTTTAAGTCAAATACCCGTCTTGGTGTTGCCTCCTCTGTAGCGAACTGACTGCAAAGCGGATAACACTATTCCCTTGTCGTGATAGGTGTTCAGCTTGAACTCAGTCTTGGCATCATCGCTGTACTGCACAAATGAAACCTGTGCAAAAACAGCAAAAAAGATGTGGGATGTTCAATAATGTTGAATGCAGAAAATAAAAATATGATTAAATAATGTAGAGAACACATATGTGTAAAGTTACATACTAAGGTTTAAACTTTCACATAAGAGAATAGTTTTCCTCCAATTACAACCAAGGTGTTCAAGCCTGACCTTTGTGATCTAGTCGCCATGACCTTTTACTCTAAACAAGTAAAATACAGGCCCCAGAATCAGAACCCTAGGAGAACATTTTACTTTTGATAAATATTCAGGAACATTCTAGCTCCTAACAAGTAGCGCAGATAGCATTGTTGGTTTTAGTATCTTTGTACTTGATAAGCTCTTGATAACCTTTTATTCCTTAGCTGTCTTTAGCTTAAATATCTTCTGATCAGTTCTAAATTAATCTTAATTCTCTAAAAATCTCTTGGTCTTTAATCTTAAAATTGTGATAGGGGTTTTTCAGAGTAACAAAAAAAAAACATTTGTTCTGCTGACTATTTGGTTTGATTGATTTATATACAACTCTAGCACAGTGTGTGCTCATAGAGTAGCTTAATGTTGCCCTGTATGTTGGCTTAACTCATGAGACTGATCAGTTTACGGATGTTTCTATATAGTTGATGTAGCTTATTACTGACCTGCATGCCTTGGGGGCTGATGATATCAAAAGCCGCAGTCATTTTTGTGGTAAACTGAATGACTTTGTTGAAGCTCTCATCTCCGATACTCCAGGAGCCGTCGATCAAATAGACCAGATCTGCTTTGGCACCTTTGCACACTGTGACGCAGATAGTATCATGTTAAAACCTGATATCAAACAACAAGAAAAAAAATTCCCACCCTAAGTAATGAAGGCTTTTTTTACCATCTAATGCAGGTGGCACCGAAGCCGGAGGAGGAGGAGTAGGAGGCTCGGTTGGCACCTCGGTGGGCTTGAGCACTGCAATGAACAATCATTAGCAGAGAACAGAGAATGGTATTTCAGGATAAATGATTGGTTTTTCACACAGGAAATTCAAGTTTTTAATCAACTTATTTTCCTATATTAGGACAGAGCTGGGAGAGAAGACACTTTCTTACATGTTCTCTCCTTGACACTGACTCCAGGGCCCTCCAAACTGGGTGTTTGAGTGTACACAGTTGCATTGTAAAGCGTGTCAGGACTTAAACCATCAAAGCAATAGTTGCTCTGTGCGCCTCGGACTGTGACTTCCGTAGCTCCTCTTTTAGAGGCTACAGGAGAGGAAGAACAGAACATCATTATCGGTGGTAAAAGAAAAGTATTAAACATCTTCAAAAACATGACATTTCTTACTGTCAAATGGGTTCAATTTTAGTCTGTAGGATGTTGCTGCTCTGTGAGGGGCCCAACGAATGCAGAAAGATTCATATCCAACATTGTAGGTGGACAGGCCGGTCACGTTCAAATACACTAAGAAGAATCACACAAGTATTAAAAGGTGACATTCTTTATCTAGTATTCAACCAACAAAAAAAGAGTAAATACATCTAGTTACTTATGAAGTTGATTTTTTTAACCTACACGTGGTTCCTTGGCCAATCAGAGGTTCACTTAAGCCCGTGTCATACTGTGCCAGCACCTTCAGGTCATAGGTGGTTCCAGGGATTAGGTTCTGTAGTTGATGGGAGGTTACATCTCCTACAAACACCTCCATTGACTCATCAGTCCCTAAAATGAGACATCAGTGAAAAAATTAAGCCTCAAGGCAACACTTGGCTTCAAAGCTTTAAAAGTTATACAGATTGATCCAGAAACAGCATGTTTTTCCTATAATGTAATGCCAAAAATGTAAGCTGGGAGCTCCCTCTCACCCTCAGGCTGGTAGACAATCTTGTACCCATTAACCCTGGATGGAGCGGGGTCCCATGTCACCCTGAAGCGAGTATACCACTCATCTGAAACAAGGAGGTTTCTGGGGCCCAGCATTCCCACTGTAAGCAACAAGACAAGGCAGCACAGTTAACTAAGAGGCAGAGGCTTTAAATTCCAAAGTATATAGGCGTATTACATTTCAGCAATGTAATTACTTTACTATAGTTTAAAGGTTGTTATGACATTTGAGTGATGAGTGAAATATTACAACATGTTATGGTCAATTCTTCAGCATTAAAAAAATGAAACAGCAAATCAGCAATCATAATATTAATGATTGGCCAATTGATAAGTAATAATGTCTTAGCTGTTTAAGAAGAGAAATTGGTCAATAGAACAAGCAGAAATATATATATTAAATCTCTTTTATTGGAGAGAAGACAGTTAGTAATTTTCCCACAAAGGCCTTTTTCTGCACTCTTGAAAGGTGGAGGGGGTCTAGTATATTGTATAATAGCACATATTTCATTCCGCTCCTAAAAAAGAGCTGACGTCCGTGCACATTGGTGTAAAAAACCAAAAGCAGTTTGTACCCGTGCGTCCATTTCCTTCCAGTTCTCCTCCTGCTCCATCCACATAGAAGGCAGTCACTTTTATATTGTACGGTGTGTCTGGATCCAAGTTCTGCAGGACCACATTATTTCTGTTGCCTGGGACAGTTGTCTATGAAAAAAATACAGAAATACATTATTTATGACAATAGTACAACTTCCAGTTCAAAAGAATGAAGTAGAGAAATGTTTTTGTAAGATGCTCACATATTCCTCAATAGGGTCTCCTGTGGTCTGGGCGTAGGTTATGCGATACTGTGTGACAGGACCGATTGCATGCTCCCAGCTAACAGAAAGAGTGGTGGTGGTTGGGTCGTATACACGCATGTTTCTTGGGCCACCTCTGGGCACTGGAGAAAAAAAAATAAGGGGGGTCAGGGGTTTCAGTTTTACTACTGGTGTTAACATTTTAAACCATAAAACATGATTCTTATGTTTTTGCTTCAAAGGAGAAAGATTTCCTGGAATTCTTTAAAGTGGTGTCAATCAATAGTTTCTATGTATTTTTAGCGAATGCTCAAATAACTCTGAAGACCTTCATAAAACCAAAAGTCACTTTGAAGATCACAAGAGGACCTGGTTGCTTGACAGAAAAAAAGAAAAACGAAATAGAGGCTCCTTAAACTTTAGTAACTGCAGGTACTTACGAGTTTTTCCAGAATCCATAATAGCAGGCCCCTCTCCATCGCTGTACAAGGCAACAACTCCAACATTATAGTCAGTATCTGGGAGCAGCTGTGTCAGCAGGGCTGTTGTGGTACCGGCTGGTACCAAAATCTGATAAAAGAAGACAATGACATTTTTCATGCGTTTTATGTTTGGTTTTCTTTTTTCACATTTCAAGACCAAATTCCTTATGTATTAAACAAGGTTTGTGTGTCTGAAAGAAAGATCCTCTCATAGTACAGTATGACTGTAGGTAGTGTTTCTCTGTATGGATGCTGGTAGATAGCTGTCATCTGTTCAGGGAAAATTAACCTTTTATTTATGTTAATGATATAACTTAGTCAAAGCAAATAGGAACATTTTAGTGTCCAGTTCTGTTCATGAGACGCTTATTGTATGGAGAGAAAAAAAACAGTCTGTTGAAAGGAGAAGAAAGAAACCTATTTATTGGGGGGAAAAACAGGATGGGAATGCCACAGAGATCTGATATGGTTTTTTTTTGTTGTTATTTTTTCTCTTTAAATTAAGCGAATTTAATATTTTTGGCAGTTATTTCAAATAAAGCATATTTTCTGTTTTAGGGTTAGGGTTATCTGAGTCAGTATAGGTAAACATAGAGAGGTCAAGAAGCAGAACTCAATCTCTGTCAATTGTGGGTAATTTTCTTACATGGTGGATTCAGGAAGATTCAATGGCAACCACAGCAAAGAAGTATTTTTAACTAAGCACAAATAACCAGCATAAAAGTGTCTTTTAATTCTAACAATATATCAATATTTATTTATTTACAGTCAGTATTTACAGAGACTCCATGTCATTTTTTTAAAAATCAAACCTTTATCTCCTTCTTCAATACTCTTTAGATTTAGTGACGTAGTGATGAGTCCTTCTGCAGTGTTTTGAAATTAAAAGTTTTCCTCTCTTAATGTGAATCAGATGAAACGTCTTTGAAAAGGTCCGTATCTAAAGCACATAGCAGCAGCTAGAAACCATCTGCAGGCAATTTAACAACCTCCATTGCTTTGTGAATTTTCCTCTCAGAGTAACATTGTTGCCAAACATGAATCCAGATCATTACTTGTGCACCATCACAGTCAGTGATGCAGCTACCAACCTTAAGACATCAACCTTTCACTTCTTTTTTGAAAGTTGTTTGCCTTGTTGTGTGTGTTTAATCAGAAACTGACATATTTCTTTAATGTTCTGAGATGTGGTGGCATAGCTAGAGGCCCTGTGCAGCTTGTATATTTATCTAACCCAGCCTGACAGTTGCTATTAACTGCACAAAAGGCCGCCTTCTCTTCTTTCTCTGTTTGGGTTAATTACCAAAACAGAACATGGCCAGAGCTCCTTAAGGGCTGTGACCTGCTGATAACCTCTCTAAGGGAGTCACAGAAGTGAAAGGTTTGGCATTTTTTAAGGACTTCAGATTTAAATGCTCAGTATCCATACGGATTTTGTGTGTTCAAAAAAACCTTCCTTTTTTATCTGTAGCTTTGATTTGATTAAATCCTTTCGTTACTTTTGGTTATACTGCATGTAGTTTTCAGCCATATTTTCTGGTGCGTCTGGAAGCACAAGTGTAAAAGAAGTGCTCTGACTGACGCCAGAAAAGCTAATAATTCATGCTATAAATCTCTAGCTGGTGTTCAACTTGATGATCTCAACAAATAAAAGGTCACATTGCCAGTGATGCAAATCAGCAGCTCTGGTCATTTAAATCTTGACATCCTATGAATGTGCTAATATAAAAAACACAATTTCCATTTGCATATCAATCCATATAATATGGTTAAACTGAAGATTTAAAATGCAAGTACTGAAAAATGGTAGAAAACCTTATGTTGAAAACCAATGCATTGGTCTGGATGTAAAAAGGTTTATAGATCCTTTTCACGTGAAGACGTGGGCACTGTGATGGCATATGGCACATTTAATGAAGACAGCAGGAGCTCCAATTAAAGAACTTCTGGTTTAGTAAACAGGTTTCTTTTTAAGACTTTGGTAGCTTGACTCAGAGAAAAAAATCAGCTGGCAGTAATTACACACATTCATGGACAATTCTCACATTCATTTGATAAACAGGCTGATTTAATTTAACTGCATGATTTAACATATGGTGTACTGCTGAGTAAAGCCCACATCTGCCCAACAACATTTATTAATAGTATTGCCCTAAAGCAGTGCATGGGCAGAATATCATATGGGTGCGTTGCAAATAGGAAAAGAAAAGTTTGATGAATAGACAAAGGAGACTCACCGACTCAGCAGGCCTGGCACCAGTGAGAGGAGCATAAACCACCCTGTACTGTTCGACTGGCCCTGTGGCTGCTTCCCACCGAACATTCAAAGTGTTGGTTGTGGGGTTAAAGACTCTAATATTCCTGACGGGGCTCCGCTCCACTGCAGAACCAAAACGTTGGATTAAAACATGATGGTTTGAGGTAAAGAAATTAAATAGGAAATGTAAGGTAAAGGAATAAAAAGCTTTTGTGTTTTCCTACATTCTTAAATGCCTCCTTCTTTCCACTATTAAATCATTTCATCTTATTTTGTTCTTTTATTACAAGTTCCTAATCCAGTTTTATGGATAGCAAGAGGAAGATTATTCAGTTATTTTAATAAAATAAGAACTGTCCCCCCAGGCAAGCTGAAGAGGTACATTGAAACGATTATTTAACAACACCCTATCAATGGGACACTTCCTGTCAGTGCCCTAAGGGTTAATGAAAAGTGCAGCCCTGTGTGAAACCTTCATTCCTTAAATTAAAAGCAGATGTTATGAGGTTTCTTCTCAGCACTACATCCACCAATAATCATAGAAATTCAGGGGAAAAGACAGTAGACAGAACAAAGAAAATTCTATTACCATTTTACCAAACTGGTTTAAGTCATGAAAGACAATGCCCCCCCCGAATGGAGAGGGGGGGGGTCAAGGCAGATACAGAATATTGGCCAATAGGAAGCTAATTAAAATAAAGAGTTTTAGGAATGAAAATCTTTTATCTCATACCTTCATCTCCTCTATACTTTATGAATGTAATCATGTCAAACGTCCATTACTTTAGCAATAACAGCTTTCTTCTAACAAAGGCAGTATTCAGATATTTAACAAATTTTCTATAATAGTTAATTAGTCCTTCATGGAATGGAAGACAAGTTCCCATCAACACACAACACATTTCTTTGAAAGCTTTACCAATTTGTAAACAATGTGAAGACAATAAGATATTTTTAAAGGTGTTTACAGCTCTAAACCATCTAGAGTAATCTAAGAAGACAAATAGCTTCTAAAAAATTATCTATAAACTTCAAATGTTCAGTAGGGGTCTTTATATATGATTAATTGTCATTGGATTTATCTGCTAAATATAAACTGGACCTGTTGGCCTTTCACAGGGGTTTTGATATGTTTTTCGAATATAAACTGTATTAAACAAAGACTAACAAGTCTTTGTTGCCTGGCTCTGACTTTTTATCT
>JAUZNJ010029241.1:11054-45266 GCA_034780135.1 Jordanella pulchra | reverse complement strand
TTGACATTGGTATGTTTGAAATATTTTTGTCTGAGCAACTTTAATTCAAAATATGATTGGCTGTAAATTTCGATGCTGATTCTCTTACCTGGCAGAATTAATAGCTTTTATACATTTTTAAATGTAAACCACCCTAAATTGCGTGACAGTTATTAGAGCTAAGGTGACAGATAATCTACATTTTTGTAAATTAGAGGTTTCTCTATCATCTAATGGAGGTTCTAGAAATGTAAGTGGATTCCATTTATCATTGGCTTAGTTTTTAAGTTATCACATGTCAATTTTTATTTGGTTGATCATTCCTTTGTGAGTCCTTTATATCTCAAGCACAATCTGGAAGATGGTTTGTTCCTTGTTGTTTTAAATCCAATATGTTGTGATTCTGCGTAAACTTGTATAAGCTGTTGTGTCTTGTGTTTTTCTAGATATTCACCAGGGTGGCTCTTTGATCTTATCCCAATTAATCTATCTACAGGAGCTACTCAACTATAATTTATATAGATCGGTAGAGATTCAAGTTGGCGAAAGTTGTGGTTGAACTGTATGAGAAATTGGAAACTTTCTTTTCTTATTCAACGTTTAAACCATTCAGAACCCTCATTTCTTGCTAGTCCATATGTTCTACGTAACACTGGAAGCATGAAATTTTGTCTTTTTGCCTCCAACCAGGGTTTAGTTGAAAGAGAATGAATAAAGAAATAAGTTATGAGATGTATGAAAGCATGAAATGTTTTATAATGTCACCTTTTTTGCTCCACAACTTTAGCCTTGACCTGCCTGGTTTTATTTTTTAGCTTTGGTGATACTGTTTGATTGCTAATGTTCTTTAAACTTTGTAAGAAAATAAAATGAATTCACTCGGTACTGTAAAATTCATAGCTTTAAACATTAGAATGTTTATTGGATTCTCCAGGTAAAATACCTTTAGAAAAAACCTGCTACTGTTATGAATACACGCTTTGCAACCAAAAAAGATATTCAATTAGTTGTTTTGGGGTGTTTTTTACAACAGATTCCCAATGCAGTAAAGATGCTTCAGATGTTCCTGGATTATCTTATTCAGGCTTTTATTATTTACATGTTTTGAATGATATCACCTTTAGGTGAACTGTTTTTGATATAGCAACCACAAATTACAATGGGCTATTGCTATAGTAGGAACAAAGGAGGAGGAAGTGACATCCATGGATCATGACCCAGGCCAAGTGAACCGAGTGACATGAAATATATATTACCATCTTTTCATTTCTCCCTTGTTAGTTTTTCCGCCACACACTCAACACATCCTTCCCCTGCTTTTAGGTCCTTCCATTATCCTGACCGCTATCCTTTCTTCCAGCCCATAAATTATGATTATTACGTTAAAGACAGAGGAGACCCCTTTATAATACTGCCAGGCCAGAGGAATGCTTTCCTACGCAATGATCCCACATAATGCTGAGTCACTCCCAGCATAACTTGGTGGTTGAACTGTAAGAGAAACTGGAAAATCTCTGTTCTTAGTTAAAGTTCAAACTAATCAGAACCCTGTTATTTTCTGCTATTCTATATGTTCTACTAAACATCTAAAATGTAGTTAATGTGTTTTTATTCTAGTCCCAAGAAAGTAATTTTATTTGACTGAACTGGCTTGGCTGGGATGGATTTGGGTTATGAAAGTAGTTATGGTTAGCTGCTGTGTTGGAGAATCTGGATATTTGGGACAAACGGTCCTTAAAGAAGGGCAGTAAGTTCGCTCTGGACAGACATGAATGGATTCCCGATTCGGGAATTCAATCCCACTGGCATTATGCAAGCTTTTACAAAGCCTGACTTCTGTCTTTAAAGGAATTACCGTTTCTATTTGAAACATCTGCACTGGTCAGCGATATAATTTGTACCCTCTCTGCATGTAAAACTCACATGTTTTGCCATCTTCAGACAAACGAAGTCCTTCTCCGAGGGTATAGACTGGAACCACAGTGACAGTGTAGAGTGTATCAGAGGCCAGATTCCTCAGAACAGTGCTGTAGGTGCTTCCTGACACTTGGTCCTACACAACAACAACATATATGGCATGTTAAGACTTGGATCAAATTATACTTACTTAATAAGAACATGTGGTCCAATTTGACCCCTTCTTACCATCTCTTCAATTCCTCCAGCTTTAGGGACATAGTAGATCTTGTACTCGCGCACATTTCCTTCAGCTGGCTCCCACTGGACATTCAGTGTGGTGGTAGTGGGGTTAGTCACTCTTAAGTTTCTAACACCACCCAAAGGCTCTGCCATAAAATAAGAAATGTTCAGTACAACAGTAAAAACACCTTCTTCATTAGCTCATTTATTATAAAATAATTACTGGTCTTTCCAAGCCCCCTCAGTTCCCTGCTGACTCCATTGGGGTAAACTGCAACCACGCCAATCGAGTACTCAGTGTCAGGTGTCAGCTTGGGAAGCAGGACATTGGTCTTTTTGCCTCCAACCTGGGTCTAGTTGGGAGAGAGTCATGAAATGTTTAAAGCATGAAATATTTTTTTGTTTTTTTAATAGCATTTCCAATAATGCTTGACTTTTAACATTCTCTATGTTTTTTACAGTGGGTCCACAATTATTAGGTAAATGAGTATTTTTATCACATCATCCTTTTCATACATGTTGTCCTACTTCAAGCTGTATAGGCTTGAAAGCCAGGAACCAATTAAGTAAATCAGATGATGTGTATCTCTGTAATGAGAAGGAGACATGACATGACATCAACACCTTATATAAGGTGTGCTTAATGCAACTTCCTTTCTTTAGGCAAAATGGTTTGGAAGAGAGATTTGACCGAAATCTAAATCGTCAAAACTTGTGAGATGTCTTCCTGAGGGAGTCTTCAAATTGGCAAACTTTTGAAGTGTGATCACCTAACAATCAAGCGTTTCATGGAAAATAGCCAACAGGGTCGCAAGAAGCTTGTTAAAAAAAAAGGCGCAAAATAACTGCAGAGGAATTGAGGGAAATCAAGTGTGAAGCTGCCAAGATGCCATTTTCCATTTTGCCATATTTCAGAGCTGCAACGTTACTGGAGGATCAAAAAGCACAAGGTGTGCGATATGCAGGTACATGGCCAAAATAAGGAAGGCTGAAAAACAACCAGCTTTGAACAAGAAACAGAGGATAAAACATCAAGACTGGGCCAAGAAATATCTTAAGACTGACTTTTCTAATGTTTTATGGACTGGTGAAATAAGAGTGACTCTTGATGGTTCAGAAGGACCCAAGGTTGGATCAGTAAAGGACAGAGAGCTCCGCTCACGCTTAGACACCAGCAAGGTGGAGGTGGGGTACTGGTATGGGCTGGTATCGTCAAAGACCAACCTGTGGGACCTTTTCAGGTTGAGGATGGAATGAAGCTCAACTCCCAGACCACCTGCCAGTTTCTGGAAGACGCCTTCTTCAAGCAGTGGTACAGGAAGAAGTCAGTATAGTTCAAGAAAAAGATGATTTTAATGTAGGACAATGATCCATCATATGCATCCAAATACTCCAAAGTGTGGCTGGAAGTGAAGGTCTAAAAGAAGAAAAAATAATGACATGGCTTCTCGTTCACCTGATCTGAACCCCATAGAGAACCTCATAAAATGTGAGATCTACAGGGAGGGAAAATAGTCCGCCTCTCTGAACAGAGTCTGGGAGGCCGTGGTGCTGCTGTGGTGCTGCTGTGGTGCTGCTGTGGTGCTGCTGCAGCAATGTTGAACATAAACAGATCAAGCAACTGATGGACTCTATGAGTAGAGGAATTTTAGGTGTCATTGTAAAGAAATGTTGCGATATTTGTCACTGATTTGTTTATTATTTTGTTTTTGAATGTCAGAAATGTTTATTTTTAAATTTCGGGTTGTTTTATTGGTTTACCTGGTGAAAATAAACAAGTGGGATGGGCATATATTTGTTTTTTATTACATTTCTTAATAACTCTATAGAGTAATAGTTACATACACAAACAGATAGCCTCCTAAGATGGCCAAATCTATAAAAAAAACACTCTAACTTCCAAAAATATTAAGCTTGGATATTTATGAGTCTCTAGGGTTGATTGAGATCATAGCTGTTGTTCAATAATCAAAAGAATCCTCTCAAATACAACTTGCCTAATAATTCGGCACACCCTGTATATTGGAAACCACCGTTCTAAAATGATGACAAACATTGTTTTTCCATGTTCACTGTATTCTTCAGGGTATATAAATTTAGAATGAGAAACTGAAGATAACAGCAGTGGTTTGAACATTAATGTTAAGGGTAACTGCGGTTATTAGTCTGTTTGGAAAACCACATTAACAACCTCGTGTTGCTCTCAATAATATCTGTACATGTGTCATTTTTGAATGTTAGTGTGCAAAGGGCTGCAATATTACATATTATCTTAAGTATAGGTGTACCCTTATTGTCATGAATAGACATGTTGCAACTAAAGATATTCCATATTTTTTGCGTGTTTTTTACTGTTTTAAGTGGAGTAGATAACTACATCTGACAAAGATGACAGTTTTCAAAAATAAATAACAAAGGTTTCACTGAATGTTGAAAGCAACATATGATTTATATTTTGTACTTGCACAGTAAACAAAACATTTTCTTTTGAAGTTTTACTATAGAACGCCCTATTGCACATATAGCTCATATTCTGTATGTGTTTAATCTTTTAGCGGTGTTGTTTACCATTGCTCTAGATCTTATTTTGATTGATATTTTATTGTTAAACCTCTAATATTTGGAATTTATCATCAATGTATATTTTAGGAATAATTGAGTGTCTCCACTGTCCCCGTTGCTGAACAATAACTGCACTTAGATATTTAGCTAGGAAAGAAAAGCCCAGCTCCAGGATAAAGGTTTAGGAAGAAGCACTCCGTTTAAAGGCTTGGGAAAACTTAAGATTAGTTTTCATTGCTTCTTTAAAATAAGGCATTTGAAGATCTGATGTGTCTTGGGGAAAATATATTCCATCTGATTTTAATATAAATAAAACTGGGCTGTGGGTCTCTGAACTGAATTTTCTGGTGGAAGGCACCTTACCTTTAAGCACATGGCTGTCAGCATTTGTGGGCATAAATAGTGACTTTGCCAAGGAAAAACTCTGCACTGATGTTTGAAACAGATGTTTTTGTTAAGACTGGAGGTATATTTACTGTACTGCATTTGCCTTACACTCAGAAATAAGAAGTCACTTCTAAAGACACATGATAACATGACTCAAGTGCACACTTGTGTACACTAACATCTTGTCTGTTTTTTTTTTGTCATCACAGCTACAGCTGGAGAGCTTTCACAACCCTTTCAACTGAGTTGCTTAATCTTTTATCAGCAGCGAATAAAAACAGATGGTTACTAGGTTTATTATTTTGGAACTGTGTCAATTTTCCTGAGCACAAACTCAGGATTTGATTCATTTCCTGAAAAACATTTTTGTACTGGATTAAAATTGTTTAAAACTCTTTGGGAATGATTCAAACACTGAAATCCAGACAGGGAGTCAAGTGGAATTGGCTCAACGAAGTGCAACAGCTTTTCAATGTTTATCAGCCTGTAAGGATGTATTAACTTAGAACTTGTTTCAATACATTTTGTTTAGTTCAAAACAGGAAATACCTTGTTCTCCATCTGTAAATGATAAAAGTTTATAGGATCAATGTAGATGGAGCATAAAAAAATAACCTGAATAGATTTGTGTATTTCCTTTCTCATAACCAGGACAAACAGTCATGATGAAAATAATGACAGACTATTGGAAAAGTAGGGCAGAATGGGAACAATTCGCAGTCAATTCAAGAGTATTGCATGGTAAATTATTTGGGCTTCCTTAACAAATACAAGACGAGTTACCTTTAAGTTTTTAAATCAGCCATTACTTTTAAATCAAATTAAAAATATGTTACAGGCAACTAAATTAATGAATGCTGAAGGTTAAGATAACACTTGGTTATTAAACAGAATAGTAACCTAAGTAAACTTTTAAAGAAAACAGCAACTTAAAAGAAGGAATTACCTAATCACTTGTCATACTGCAGCTAAATAAACCAGGTTTTTAAGATAAAAAAAAACATGACTTACTGCTTTTATTTTCCCTTAAATGATTTGGCATATCTGCCACATATTTCAGTTTAGCAGAAAAAGAAAAAAAACAATGTGAAGTAATAATATTATCAATTATAATAATATTATTCAATCAATAGCGGCCAGAGGCAGACAAACTGGTTGGTTGAAGGGACTTTAAATTAAAACTTTGACCTATTTCCTCATATATGCAGAAGATCATTATTTTTCAACTTGGGGACAGTTATAAACAATGACATTCCTCCTCAGATTGTTTGATGACGTGTTCGTAAGGCTGCTCTGTCATTCAGGAGTCCCCAGAGCAACTCAGTACAACTTCCTCATAGATCTGGCAGAGTTTTTACAATTCATGCTTTTCCTTTTGCAACAGGCACAGAACCCATGCAAACCATATTAAAAACAAAGACCTAAACCACTGCATTATAGATGGGCCTCATATTGTGTAATATAATAAAAGAAGGCAGTGATGTCACAGTTAAGTATCAGCAATAACCACCCACTATATAAAAATGAGGAGCATGGAAATGTTTTAGAGATGGTAAGTTGGGTTACAACTCTTGAGTGCAATTATTTTATTTTATCTGAACGTTGTTTTTTTTTTTTTCACCAAAGATATACTGGACAATATGTGTAAGGACCGTATTTACCATTAAGACAGGTTTTTAAGAGGCCTGTATAATGCTAAATAAACTTATTTGGGCTTTAACTGTTATGCTATTTCTTCATCAAAATCATGACAAAAGTGGCATTTCGCGTCATCCATGCAAGTCTGAGTTACCTTGATAAATTCTGCTCTCTGAATGTCCTGTGCTGGAAAAACAAGCGGCCTAGACATATCTACATAGATCTGTTTTTACCCGCCCACGCAAAGAAGCACCTACCGTGACTCCTCTGCGCCTGCACAGTAAAAAAAAAATATCTCTAACTCATTAATATGTTTCGTTTTGACTGAGAGGTTTTGGATTTTGTTAAACATTCTTGAACAGTAACCTAACAATGAAAAGTGGAGCAATACGACAATGTCATGAAATGGTACCCACGGTACCCACACTGGAGAGGTGGCCTCACTGTGAAGAGAAGTGTCTTCCTACCAGGATGGAAGAAAACAACTAATATTTCATACCAAATAAATGCCAATTCATTCCAAAGGCATTATTTTATTATAAATACACCTATAATTAATTTTGAAAGCCTTAAAAAGGCCCGATGTGGCACCTTTAACACTGTATCTATCTGACTAAAAACTCTCATTTAATGCAAGTCAAGTAGTTTGAGAGAATTTAATGAAGGATTGGCAAAACGCGTTTTTTTTTTTCGTCTCTGTTTTGAAGTCTTACTTTTGAAAGTTGTCACAAATATGATGGTAAATTGAAATCAAAACTGTATCCGCAAAACAAAAAGACTTTTCTGGCAAAGAAACCAAAAAGAAAAACACTTAATCAGAGGAAAACCTTCAGCAGTGACAGACAGCTGTATGAAAACCTAAAAGAGATCTGAAATATAAAGAACCACATAATGGATATCTTAAACAGGGTTGCATTGTTTTCCATCCATACCAAATATGAAGGAATAGAACTAAGTTGAATGAAGCTAAAAGCAAGTATTCTCAACATCACTATCTTGGTATATCACTCTCTATAACCTGCAATTTTTAAAGCAGCCCTTCAACCTCACTTTTTTAAGCATGCCTGGTACAGACTAGGTAATTGTGTCGGGACTTACAGTCTGAGTCCTGCCTCCAGCCACGGGGACATAAGTGATCTTGTAGTTCATGACGCGGCCCGTAGGTGCAGTCCACCTGGCATTCAGAGTGGTGGTGGTTTCATTGTACACAACTAAGTTGGTGGGAGGTGCTCTCGGCACTGAAAAGTATACAAGCACCCACATGTATCATAGTTAGAGTCACAACAGCACCGGTTACAAATACAAGTGTCTCCCAGTGAATTACAATATCATTGAAGAGGTCATTTATTTAAATATTCAACTCAAAAAGTGGAACTTGAATTGATTCATTCTACACGAATGGGCAAATCTCAAGGGTTTAATTCTGTGAATTTTGATCATTATGGCTTAAAGTAAATATCAGAACAAAAAATTTTTATTACATTTAAGTATTATGACGGATAACCAAAGAGGGAGTCAATACAGAAATGTTGACTGAGCTACTTCATTAAAGATTTGTGGCTATAAGATGATCGACCTGAAGCTCTGCTAAGGTTCAGAGGAAATCCAGGCTATTTTACTATCTGAATCTTATCTTCCAATTGAACTGAAAAAAATACTTTTAATTTCCACTTGAGCCTAGGGACGAAGCCCCTGCTATTGTCCTTCTGCAATGCCTCAACAGTTGATTGCAGCTGGTCATGTCATGGATACCATTGTGTGTGGTGGATCTGTAACCACTAACAGTTAAAGCCTTGTGAGGCCTCCCCAAACATTTAAATGGGATTTGCTTCTCAATCCCCTGAAGGCTATAGTTATCCCTATTACTTGTGCACCTTTTCATTCCACTAAACCTTCCTTTACATATAGCAGCTTGTAAAAAGACAGCAATTTCGGTTTCCCCCCCTAACATTAACTCCAGTAATATTTCCCTCTGTGCGCAACAAAAACATATAGTACAGGATTTCCACATTTTGAGCTGAATTAAAAGCATAGATGAACATTTTCAATGATTTTTTTAATTTATTGAAATGCACATGTAGTCAGAGCATTTGTAATATACATGGCCTTAAAATATCTTTTAAAGACACAGTCCTTGATTGTGTTTTCAGCTCATATTAAACTTATAATTTCCTACTAATTAACAATTTGTTATGAAAATCTTTGTTGTTTTAAAATAAGCTTGAGAAATTCTAAAGTAGCTTATGAATAAAAAGGACTGCAGCTTTAAAGAGGAAAAGACACTCCTAAAGGATTTGTCTTTTCTGAAGAAGGGATGAATTCTGTCGAGTGGCAATGAAATGATGATTATGGTAATGATGATGAGGAAGATGATGACAGATGGACTCAAAATGCAATTAATACATGGAGTGATGATTGGATGGATGAATAGATAGATCAGAACAGAATGAGGGGTGAAATGGTCTTAAAAAACAATGGGCTAAATCTCGTTCTTGCCAGACATGCATGGTGAAAATCCATCTTCAGCCATTTAAATCGGACTAACTCATGAGACTGAAGCATGAACTTTTGGCCAAACACATAGACAGACAAAAACGGTTGGAGCAGTTGATGAGTTATGGGCTGATGTTGATGATGAAATGAAAGTAATCCAATGAAAAATGGTTCTGATGATCAAATGACGTATAAAACATGCTTTTGCAAGAAGACAAAGCATCCCTTTGCTTCACCGCAATATACTTACTTGGTTTACCATTCTTGGCCACTATAGAAGCAGAAATAGAAAATCATAATGGCTTTTTTTATAGGCTCATTTCTAGATAACTTCCATACTTCTCTAACCTCTGATCAAGGTCCAGAACAGACATTTAGTTGAGTAATAACTGGAAATTTTCAGACAATGTTTTATCCCATCGATAATAAGTTAAGTATCTTACGTGTCCTCTCTTCTCCCATAAGATCCTCGCTCTCTGACTCATCTGGGTATATCGCAGTTACATGCACATCATACGGCGTGTCTGGCTCCAAGTTCTCCATGACATGAGTTGTCTCATCATTGTTTAGAATGGCCTGATCAGAAAAACAATCAAAGTCTGAATGAAGAGACTGTGTAACTCCTTGTGAGCCAAAATCAATGGTTTTAAAACAAAGTACAATTTAGTTGAACAATTTGTTACATTTTCGAAGTTGTTTTCTCCTTTCTTAGACCAGGCAATGCGGTACAGAGCCACGTCGGGGGCTCCGTGCTCCCAGGTTGCTCTGAAGCTTGTCTGGGTAACATCGGAGAACTCCAGGTTCTTTGGTGCTGGAACCACATCTTGAAGGAGAAGGCGGTAGTGTTATGTTACATTTGAAAAATGTGCTGTTGACACAATGTTGTTCTTTTTTGTACCTGTGATAGCAGATGCTGTCATCGGCTGCCCAGGTCCCACGTCATAAATTGGAGTGACGGTTAAGCCGTATTCAGTTTGTGAAATCAGGTTCTCCAGTTGTTTCTCGGTCACTCTTCCTCCAACCTCAAGCTGTAGAAAAACACAAAATGAATTGTTATATAATAATGGCATCTAAATATATAAGAGTATCATTAAAAGGTGGTATTATCCGAGCAACAAAAAGACATTATACTATATGGATTCCTTCTCCACAGTGATGACTTTCAATGGTATATTTATTTTTTTTAAGTTTGAAAATAGCTTAAAACTATTGAAAACACAGAATCTTGTTTGTTCAGAAAATGTGAATATTACATTGAACCAATATAAAAGCTTATTCCATGTAAGGGACCAAGCTGGTTAAATAACATGGCATCACCATGCTTGACTGTCCAGCAGCCTGACTAAAGCCGCATTAAAAATCAATAGGATCCTTATCACTGCAACAAAGCATTCTCGTATTTCTGATGCATTTCTATTGTCATAAAATGACGGAGAAATATTTTCAGGTGTTACAGAACAACTCAAAAAGTTAAGACTTGTTTCCAAAAATCTTTTCATTTTTGAAGCATCTTTTATGAACATTCCGAACAGGACGTGAACCAATACCTCCAAACCTCTGCTGATACTGGGATGGTCTCTAAACACCCTAAAAGGAATGCTAAACGTTTCACCTGGGGAATATTTGTCCTGCAGTTTGTTTTGTGAGTGGCACACTGTCACTGGCTTCTATCACACACATCCTCAGTCCCTAAAGCTACTTTTACATGTGTGCCTCTTCCACTGAAGCTTGGAGAACTGCCACAGGCTGATTTATGGTTGTGGATGAAGCAAAATGCAGACCAAAGGTTTTTCCTGCTCTTGTCCGAGAACTCCCCAAAGGAGGCAAGTAGCTATAAACTATTTGTCCACATTAACCACATGTTAATCCCTGCAAAATCAAATTCTGATATTTTCATAATCCTTTCGAAGTAACAGAACATTCCCAAATGTCCGACCAACCATCTGCAGACTCCATCACAGTGGCTAAGTCAAAATAATAAAGTATTACCACAAAACTATCTATATAAATTCATCACTTTTCAGCCAAATGGCTGTAGCAGACAATAAGTAATGCAGGAGCAGTAAAGCACTGGTAAAACATCTTGCTTTTAGGATTCTATTGAGACAGGAGTGAAGAAGGGCAGGAAATGTAAACACTTTATTTCCTCTAAGGATGCACTGATTGCACAACAAGGGACAGGTTTGAAAACAACTCTCTAATTTTATTTCCCCCAGTTAATGGATACATGATGACAAAATGACTCGTTTGCATTTAAAGATAATTTATTAGAATAAATTAAAAAGTACAAACTGTTAATATTTTACCTGCAGTTGATATATTCTGCATCCTAATGCTGTTTAAATCCACATTAATTGGTGATGTAGGCTTACACTGTTATCTAACCAAGTGGGGCCAAAGACAAGAGCAGATTTTCCACCATCTTAAAACAACTTAAATATCCAAAACACCAAAACAGTTTATAAACCTTTAAACTTTTATAAAAATTGTATTGAAAGTTAAAAAGAAGCTCAGAATTATATATAGAGAAAATCACAGCACTAATCATCTTCTGAGTTAAACATTTATGTGTACAACTTTTCTGCTTCGGGTAACAAAGGAAAACTTAATGTTATTGAAAGCAAAGATGTTTTACTATTTAAAATTAAGGTCAGATTCATATTTAGATGGTGAGAGTTCACTACTGTTGATATCAGTTTCTTATTACTTAAGAAAAAACACTTTTTTAAGGAATTCTAAAAGAAATTCCTCCCAATCAAGAGTGGATTGATAATCACAAACCAAGCAACCTATTACTCATTTTGTTGACTGCATCCCTACATTTGTTAAGAACATACTTTAAATCTCATTTCATGAGCAATATCCCTTTGCAGCCTAAAAAGAACTCATTTGGATTTAAGTTTAAATATCAACAACAATATGAATATCCATGCATGTAATGGTAATCCTGCGCTGAGACCACATACAAAACAAATGGCTAAAATATTTCCCTACATAAAACAAACTAACACTCAGCACTCAGGTAGAAAGTCTGGCAACAGGTTTGAATCAGAATGAGAATCTGTGTTGCACTAAAAACAAGTTAGATAAGAATTAAGGACAAACTTACCTCTTTAGGATCTCCATCTTCAGCCTGGTAGGTGACTTTGTATTTGAGAACAGCTCCAGGAGCAGCGTCCCAGTACAGCACCATGGTGCTATGGGTAACATCGCGCACTCTCAGTTCACCTGCTGGCGGCATGGGCACTGTACAAGAAAACAAAGGCAGGGATGAGTTTCAACAAAATATTTATTAATAAAAATACCAACAAAAAAAGACAAAATAATTAGATTAAAATAACGCCAGAAACCAACATACAGGTGACACCCTGCTGGGTCAGTGGTTCGCTGGCAGCTTCTCCGTAGAGGGCAAAAAGCGAGAGGGTGTAGGCCGTGTTGGGAATTAGCCTCACCAGCTGGGTGTCAGTTGTACCTGCTCCAACTCTCAGCTACAAGGCAACCAAACCAAACAAATAACAAAGAAGTCAGAGAGGAAGTGAATGATTCCCAAAGAGACACAGATGTGCATGAGGGCAGTGAGGAAAAGCTTTAGTTTTGAGGACATCTGTTAGATCTGGTTTTAACCCACCGGGTTTGACACTTCATGAGCAAACCCTAATGTTCCCTCTGCAGAGTGAACTCATGGTTAATCCACCCCTTATGAGACCAACAATGTCTATCTATGTTTTTATGTCAGCTAATCAACAAGAAAGAAAAAATGACAGATTTGTACAAAGTGAATGATCTCAACGAAATCTGAATTTATTACAAAGAAATCAAGAGGGACAATGTTAAGGATCATATCATAAATGTGTTGTTGTGATTTAATGTGCCTTTTTAATTTCAGTTTGCTGAATATAAATAATGGCTTTCCCCTTCCATTCCCAGGCTGTTTTCTTGGTCTAAAGTCAGTGTTACCTCCTGTTCAACAGTTGGCTGAGTGGCGTTGATGGCGCTGTAGAGCAGCATGTACCCAGTGGCGTCCCGCACCTCCTCCCACCTGACTCTCATGGTAGTTGTCTGTTCATCGTAAATGTTCATTCTTCGTACAGCTCTCAGAGGCACTGTGTAAAAGAAAAAGACAAAGAAATAATTAAGCTGCTTTATTTGTGACTCCACTCAGAATCACAGGAAGAACTGTTCACATTTACTCAGTTACATTCAGAGGTGAGTAGAGTACCTCAGAATTGTACTTATCTAAGAGTAGCATTACTTCGAAGGACCTGGCCGGGGCCAGCCCAAAGGAGTGACACGAGGTTATCCTCCAATGGGCTCACCAGCTTCATGAGGGACCGGTGCAAAGAGGATTGGGCGGTAGTCAGATGCGGAGGCCTCCGCGACACGATCCGCAGATGCTTAAACTGGCTCTCGTGACGTGGAATGTCACCTCGCTGGGGGCGAAGGAGCCTGAGCTTGTGCGGGAGATGGAGTAATACCGGCTGGAAATAGTCGCGCTCTCCTCCACACATTGCCTGGGCTCTGGATAGTGCTCCTCCTTGGGATTCCATCCGCAGATGCTTAAACTGGCTCTCGGGAAGTGGAATGTCACCTCGCTGGGGGCGAAGGAGCCTGAGCTTGTGCGGGAGATGGAGCAATACCGGCTAGAAATAGTCGGGCTCTCCTCCACACATTGCCTGGGCTCTGGATAGTGCTCCTCCTTGGGATTCCATCATTCTGCTGGGGGACTTCAACAGCCATGTGGGAAACGATAGTGACACCTGGATGGGCGTGAATGGAAGGTACGGCCTCCCAACTCTGAACCCGAACGGTGCTTCATTATTGGACTCCTGTCCAAGTCATGGATTGTCCATATTGAACACTATGTTCAACCATAAGGATGTACATCGGTACACTTGGCACCAGGAAAGCCTAGGCCTGAGGTTGATGATCGACTTTGTAGTCGTATCTTCTGGCCTTCGACCACATGCTTTATACACTTGGGTAAAGAGAGGGGCTGAGCTGTCCAACGATCACCACCTCCACAAGAAGGGGGACCGCGGGGTGTGTTCCAATTACAGGGGAATCCCACTTCTCAGGCTCCCCCAGGAAGGCTTATTCCAACCTCGACCTCTACCTTGAACCTTGGCTTCAGGACGAGCAGTGTGGTTTTTGTCCTGGCTGTGGAACAGTGGACCAGCTCTATACTCTCTACAGGGTTCTCGAGGGCTCATGAGAGTTTGACCAACCGGTCCCCGTGTGTTTTGTGGACCTGGAGAAGGCAGTTGACCGTGTTCCTCGTGCTGCCTGTGGGGGGTCCTTCAGGAGTACCGAGTCAGGGGCTCTTTACTAGGGGCTATCCGGTCTCTGTACAAGCGGAGCAAGAGTTTGGCCCGCATTGTCGCCATCAAGTCGAACTTGTTCCCGGTGTATGTTGAACTCTGACAGGGTTGCTCTTTGTCACCAGTCCTGTTCATAACTTTTCTGAACAGAATTTCTAGGCGCAGACAAGGGTCGGAGCAGGTCTGGTTTGGGGACCAGCGGATCTTGTCTCTGCTTTTTGTAGATGACCTGGTCATGCTGACTTCCTACTGCCAAGACCTACAGAAGCACTGGTGAGGTTCGCAGCCGAGTGTGAAGCGGCCAGGATGAAAATCAGTTCCTCCAAGTCCAAGGCCATGGTTCTCAACCGGAAAAAGGTGAAGGAGAGTTCCTTCCTCAAGTAGAGGTGTTCAAGTATCTTGGGGTCCTGTTCACGAGTGAGGGGAGAATGGAGTGGGAGATCGATAGACGGATTGGGGCAGCTGCTGCCATAATGGAGTCGCTGCACCGGTCTGTCATGGTGAAAAGAGAGCTGAGCGAAAATGCAAAGCTCTCGATTTAACGGTCGGTCTATGTTCCTACTCTCACCTATGGTCATGAAATCTGGACCATGACCGAAAGAACGAGATCCCGGATACAAGCGGCCTAAATGAGCTTTCTCCGTAGGGTGGCTGGGCTCTCCCTTAGAGATAGGGTGAGGAGCTCGGTAATTCGGGAGAGGCTCGGAGTAGGGGCGCTTCTCCTTCACATCAAGAGGAGTCAGCTGAGGTGGCTCGGACATCTTTTTCGGATGTCTCCTGGATGCCTCCCTTGGGAGGTGTTCCAGGCACATCCCACTGGGAGGAGGCCCAGGGGAAGACCCAGGACACGCTGGAGGGACTATGCTTCTTGGCTGGCCTGGGGTCGCCTTGGGCTCCCCCAGCAGAGCTGGAGGAGGTGTCTTTGGAAAGGGAAGTCTGGGAGTCTTTGCTGAGACTGCTGCCCCTGCAACCCGGTTCCGGATAAGCGGAAGACAACGATGAAATACTTTTACCAAATACTTTTTTCTTCCCATAAAACTAAAAAAATCTATACTTACAGTGAGAACTGTATATATTTTAGGACACAATAAAGAACTTCCACTGATAATATTTACAGTTTACTGTATGTTTATCTGATCTTGGAATAATTCAAATTGCTCATAGACAGAGTAGTCAGAGATTTTAGTCAAATAGAAGTAGTGATGCTTTACATGAATATTACTCAAGTAAAGGTCAGAAATACAGCACAGTAAAACTACTCCTAAAAGTAGATTTTTTTTAAATGCTACTCAAGTACATTTAAAAAAGACTTTACTTAAAAAAAGTACTTTAAGAAGTAGTTTTACTGTATTTCTTACTTTCACTGAAAAAGTATTATTTTGAATTATCACTACTTTGACTTGAGTACTTTGTCCATGTGAGTAACTTGAGCTAATTGAATATCAGGTCGATCTGCAATAAACAGTGGAAAATTGTCAGTGAACACTTTTTTACCCTGTTCAAGCGTAAATTTCTCCCTGTCTCTGCCTCTGTTCTCCCTGTCAGGATTAGTTTCATAAGTTTTATATAAAAAAAGGGATTTGGAAATTGATTTATTTGTGAATTTGTTATTTTGTTATCATGTTATTTAATTGTATTTTTTAAATGTGTTTCATTCTTTGAAACGTTAGAAATAAACACTATGATCCAACATTATGATGTTGATCTAACAACTACTCTGTACTTATTTAGCTTTTTTACTAAACACTTTTTTACTCTTACTTTAATAATTTCTTTGTTGACTACTTTCTACTTTTACTTTAGTAAAAAAATGTTGAAACAATGTGTTAAGGTACTCTACCCAACTGTGCTCGGAATACACTTAAGTATAAGATAGGATGTTTAAAATGTCTAAAGTTTTTTTAACATGTCCCTTTGACTATACTTTAAATATCTGCCATTCTACAAAGCACCAATAAAAGAGCAGATAACACTCTAAAACAGACAGGGGCAGAAATCAGAAAGTCTCTGGAAAGCAAAGGTAAGCCTGTAAATTCTCTCCTGTAAATTCTCTCTAAACTTCCATCTAATTAAGATTTATTGCTGCTTTCGTTTTTTATAGACCAACATATAAATGTTAGCTTTGAACGTTTTATTACTGGAGACCGCACAAGATTCCCAGTTCCTGAATGCATAAAATCAAAACTCTGAGCCAACTTGAGGTACAGCACAGTACTTAGAGTTTTATTTCCAAGCTTATCTTTACCTAACTCTTGATCTATTGTAACATTTCTTTTTACTTAAATCTTTTTCCTTTCATCCACATTTATTATCTATTATTTCCCTGGAGCTTAGTGGGTGAATTTAATATACAGAAAAGGATACTTACAGGTGGTTTCTGTTCCTTTTAGTGGTTCACTGCTGTCTTCTCCCACAACTGAGTAGACATTGACCAGGTACTCTGTCAGAGGGGTGAGGCCTTGGAGAACAACTGTGGTTGTACTACCATCAACAAACACCTAATAAAAGAGCCCAGGGTTAGATCTGTAAGAATTCACTTGTATTTCTTTTGTACAATAACAGGAGTAGAGTTAATTTTTTGTGTGCAATTACAGTAAAAAACCTTATGTTTATCTACTCTGTATAACAAAATAAAAAATTTAGAGTTGGGTTACATTACGTAAAACAACCTGTTTCGGGTTAGCAAGAAATACCCAAATCATCTTAGGCTAATAAGGGCCACATTACTAAAAGAAATTACTTTGCTAAAAGTCAGATTTTGGACTTTTTTCTTTCTTTTAAATATTGGGACCAAAAAGACTATTCTTCCACAAGGTTTTTTGACTTGCTGGCATTTTGGGCCATTCCAAAAAAAAAGAACTGAAGTAAGTCATGTTTGTAGTCCGTGTTGCTTATGCACACCATTACAAAGCAACTGCCCACAAATGCTGTAGGAGGTTTGGATCAACACTTTCTCTAAATCTCATATGTTAGCGATTTGAATTGGTGCTATACAAATAGAAAGAGAAAAAAAAGAATAAAATGCACTGCATGCAATAGTCTAGTGAATCAGCACCTAAATGACTGAAAAGCTTTTACAGTGAGAAGCAGATATATTTCAAGTTTTCTTCATGAATCAAACCAAGCTTGGATTTCCCATTTCCAAACCCTTAAATATCCCCAAAAACTCATCTTAAGGTTCCAAATTAAACAAAACCATCTTAAGGTTCCAAATTAAACAAAACCTTGAGAACTGAACGAAAACAAACAACACCTGCATTGTAATTAGAACAGTTGCCAATAAAACATCCATTTCAAGCATGTTGGTGGCAAGCCTCTGCTGGTCAATAGAACTATCACTCTTGGAGTCATTATTTGCTTTCTAATCCTCTGCAGTCAGAGCTGTGTGTTTGTGTTTCCTTGCTTCGTAGCAGACTGTAATGTAATTAGACACTGACATAGAGGCCAACACAAACAGGAGGCTGCTGGAGTGGAGTTTCCCACTAGTATCGGAAGCTGTTTGTCAGAACAGCTTTAGGCCAACATCCAGTCAGCACCCTGAAGCTGACTGCAGTTTAAGTAAGAATGCAATTATTGGCAGATATGACAACTTCAGAAATGATAGGAAATGAAATATGGGATACCTGCTGCCGGGCTCCTGACAGAGTCATGTACTCCACACGGTATCTTTCCACCGGGCCTTGTGGAGCAGTCCAGCTAGCTCTGAAGGACTGGTGCGTTACCTCTGATGTCACCAGATCAGTTGGTGAATCTGGAGCACCTCCTGTTTAGATGAATATCATTGCACTAGTAATTATAGAGGACCATAATGAATATCTTGTAGAAGCATTCTTGTGTACCCTTTGCTTTTAGAAATAATTACTGGGATTTAAAAAGTGAATCATTGTAACTGATTTCAGCACATTTCCTCTTTGGTCGCAAATCTTATCATGATTTTACAAACAGTACAGGACTTGGTAGCTCAGTTTTTTGCTTTTTCCCTTTTGATCAAGGAGTAGAAAAATTAATTTTCCAGAGCAGGAGGTGAGAAAATATTAGTGGAATTAGAAAATATATATGAATAGAAATTATATCTTCAGTCATTTCAGAAGCATGGCAGGTTGCCTGCATCCAGTTTTTTTGTAAAAGCAACCAAACATCAAATTGACTTAATGTCTAGGATGTAATAGATCCCATTTTTATAGATCATTTAAGTGTTTAGTTGAAAAACAGACGGCTTAAAGCCAAGAATCTTCTGTATTTCTGCTTCTTTCTGTGTGTCTGCTTCTGTCTCCTTACTCAGCAGATGGCCGCTCACACTAAGCCTGGTTCTGCTGGAGGTTTCTTCCTGTTAAAGGGGAGTTTTTCCTCTCCACTGTTGCTACATGCATGCTCGGTGTGAGGGATTGCTGTTGAGTCAATGAGTCGATTTAATCAGCAGGTTCTCTTTAGATAGAAAACTTTTAACCAATCTCAATGTGTGTTTTGATTGAATTATCTTTGTAAAGGACTTGAGATGACGTGTGTTGTGAATTGGCGCTATATAAATAAATTGATTTGAATTGAATTGTTGCTTCCTTTGTTATCCAGAAAAAAATTACTGTTGGTTTCAAATGCATTAATACCTTTTGAACCTCAAACCAGTATTTATTTAATTTGAGTTGTATGTGATAGACTAACTGAAAATAATAGATAATTGTAGGAAAATTGTAGAAGGAAAATCACATCCGTCAGAACTGCCAATTCTTACACTGACAGATGGGGGTTAAAACGATACTATGGGAGTGCTATATGCAGAGTGATACATGGATGGCACTGAACTCTGATCCAAAGTCATACATACCTCCCTTCACACTGTTACAGAGGTTATCACTAAGATTATCCACAATGTCCAGAAGGAAGGAGAAATCCGCCACGTTGTACATGTGAATGTCATCTGGATCGGAGGCGATGGATCTCAACTCGTTCTCATCTGCGTTCTTCACACCTGAAAATTATAGGTCATTGCTAGTTAGTATTTGATCTTCTCAGTTATGCTTGTAAAAGCTGACAGAGACGAAGATTTCTTACCGATGGCATATAGTTCAATGCCCTGCTCACGCAGGCTCTGTGAGGAGACGATAACGTCATCCTGGGATTTTCCATCGGTAATCAACACACCAATCTTTCGGGCACTAGGTCGCATCCCAACGCTCTCTTTAAAATTATTCTGGAGGATAAAGTTAAGAGCCATGCCTGCAGATGGAATAATGCAACGCTTTGAGCACAAATGGAACCTCCTTTAGGTTAATCCCTACACATTTTGTTGGAAAGATGTATATCTTTAGAGTGCCAAGGACATAAGTACCGGTCATGGTGTTTCCTCCTTTGTAAGGCAGTTTATTTACAGCCTCCAGGAGCGAGTCCCGAGTCTGATGAGCATTCAGGTGCCACTCAGTCTTTGGATCCCCACTGTACTGTGCAAGACCTTAGGATATGAAAAACCTGAGTCAGACCAAATAATACATTTCATAACATGTTGCTCTTGAAATACAGTTTTTGAGAAACCCACCAATCTGAACCCGATCAGGGCCAATGTCGAAGACTCCCACCATGCGAGCAATGAAGGCTCGAATGGTCTTGAAGTTAAGCCGTCCAATACTCCAGGAGCCATCCACCAGCAGCACAATGTCAGCCTGTGCAGTGGTCCTACACATTTTGTCTGACATTTCACAATAAAGCAATGACAGAAAAAGAAATTAAAAGAGGATGCAATGGAGCACTGAACCATAAAAAATGATGTATGCGATGGAATTTGATAATGAGAGAGGCAGTGAAGAAAATGTAGGACATAAAGAAGGAATGAAAGGATAAAAGAAGGGAAATTTAAACTAAGGATTTCAACAAACGAAAATGAAAACATCATTCAGAAAACATTCTGAAGGCCTTTTTCATCCTTTTTTCCAGTAGTTTATGCCAGATGTTCCAGGTGGTATAATTATCATCATTCCAGCAGCATGTTGTTAGGGAAATATTTTTCACAGTTGTGCTTTTGGACATCCATGAGCAAGTCCCACAGGAAGATTATGTTGTTAATGGCCCCTGACATATCAAAGGCCTCCAAAGGACAGAGTAATGTGCCCCTCCAGAGAAGCACCGTAATATTTACATCCTGCTTTTAACACCTGTATGATGACAACGAAGGCATCTGATCATCTGTGCCAAAAGGAAGAATGCAGATGTGCTTCGGTAATAGTCAGATGTTGCACTAACTGCCACTTGCTGCAACTGAAAACAGGTTACAATGCATTTGATTTACAGATTCGTTTTCACAAACACAAACATCTGCTACCTTAAAAGATGTATAAAAGGTTTGAAAAGGGTTTGAATATTTCTGAAATTCTGAAATGTTGAAGAAAACAAAACAATATGCACATTTCCTATGCTCTTGTAATTTGGGTGAACAAAATCAAAACGGATACAACAAATAAACAGGGATCAAATGTTTTTGTTAATATTATAACTATTCCAATTTCATTTGGTTTTGCATATCAAAGGTTTTCTCTTTTGTGCAATTCGCTCCTTTACAGAATAGTATAATATGATTTCCTAATAAGAGAAGAACTTCGACTTGAAGACAGATGAAGACAGTGCATGCCCTTATGAAAATGCTTCTCAGAGCTAATAATTGTCTGAGCATGCAGCAGCAGATACACCAATTTGTTGCCATGTTGAAACAGTTTTTGGATCAGACTATAAAAAAAATTATGAACCCCTAAGTATTTTAGATAGAAATATCAAAAACATTGGAACAAACTAGTATTACGCAAGTTAAAGGGACGGTTCTCTAACATCTACATTTTGTTTTCCTGTGCAATGAGCTTTTTCTGTATCTGCATGTCTCCTTAAAAGGAGCAAGAAGTCCAACTGACCTTTAGAGTTCTCTTTAGAAAATTTTTCTTCCTCTCACACTTACTGTGTGCCACTCTGACTCACTAAGCTGTAAAATCTTGTATGTCTTCAGCCCGATTATCTGTGCATGGCTCGAATTGCACAGCCTGTACCTAGGCTGGTAAGAAGTAAAAGGACTAAAGTGATGTAAACAAAAAAAAAGGCCAGACAGCTTCCATTACATCTGTGTTGTATGAGGCATATTATTTTGTGGAATTGCATTAAAAGAACCTCTTTGTCTTTTATAGGACATGTGTTTGTAAAGTACACTTCTAAGCAAAAATTTACAGTGTCCAATGTTTGACTCTTGCTACAGAAAAACCAAACAGTGAAGAGTTTACCTTATACAATGACAGAAACAATACCTTGCAAAGATTTTTAAGCACATTGAACTGTTTCACGTTTTCTCATATCACAACCAAAATTCTCTTTGTATTAATTAACGAGGTTTGATGTGATCCACCTCCAAAAAAGTAGCCCATGATTGTAAAGTAGAATAAAAAAAAGGATGTGTGGTGTATTTGTTCCAGAAATTGTAAGGAGTGGTATGTGTTCAGTTATTCGTAGAGCCAAGTTTCTATGCTATTACAGCTGCAAGTCTTTCAGGGTATGTCTTTATCACCCATGATTGACTACAGATTTGGATTTTTCTCAATTAGTCTATGGAAAATTGCTCAAAATTGAATAAACTTCCACCAGTCTCTTAACTGGAACTAGTTTTTAAATTTTCCTGTGTCATTTTAACATATAGATTAACTTTGATTTAAACCATTCCAATGGAACTATAAGGTCATCCTTCTGCAAGGTGAAATTCAACCCCAGTCTAAAGCCTTTAGCAGCCTCGGAGGTTTTCTTCTGGATTTTTCCTATGTTTAGTTCCATCAATTTCTCTGTAAACTATTGTCAACCTATCTGTCCTTGTTAAAAATAACAACTTCTAAGGGTATGGAGCTGCTTCCATTAGAGTGTAAGTTTTCTTCCTCATGTAGCTCATTGCAAGGAGGTCAAATACCTAAGTCTCCCTAATCAGAGCATATTTTCTACATGTTTGCTTTGTTTTGAGATAAAATACAAACAGATCAGATAAAATACAAACAGAGATGAAAAAAATACAAAATAAAACTACCCACAAGAAGAGTGATTATCGGATAGACACCTATCGGATAGACACCTAGACCATACATGTATATATTATACAAAACCTATTCTAATTACACACTATGTAAGCTGTATGTATCTTAGGCTGCATATCTTAGTGTGTATACGTGGACACTTAGAAGTAAACCTCTGTGAAATGTATTAATGTGTATAATGGGTTCTCCAGAAGGAGAATATGCTCAATAGTAGGTGTGAGTGGCCCCAGACTCGCCCTGCAGAGCCCAGGGCTGAAACAGGGGGACATAAGGAGGGTAGACATGATATTGATTTCTAAATAACTTTAAAACCCTGTCATTGATTTTTCCAGTTACTTCACAACTGTGAACTACTTTTTGTTGATCCATCACATGAAATGAAAAAAGACAAAAGTATCTGGTTGTGGTATGACAAAAATGAAAAAGCGAGACACAAAAATAATTTTGCTAGGCACTATGTTCTAACTGCACTACTGGGTATATTTCAAGTGTTTATATCATAGTTTTATCATCCGTTTTACATCATAAAACAAAACAATTCAAATTATATGTTGTATTTGTGAAGTATTCTTAAGCAACTTTACTTGGTCCGTCAAATGTAGGAGGATCAGGTGCATCAGAGTAAGTTGTGTTCTCTTCTCCAGCTAGTGGCATACTCTCTCCTCCATCAAACATACCAAACACACTCACTGTGTATTTAGTTCCAGCTCTGTGAATCACAACATAAAATATACACTTAATAAATATAGGAATACGGTCTAGAAATATGTAAAGTGCTTCAAATAATTAAAAATCACTATATGGAGAAGGTAGAAACACACCTGAGCTCCTCCAGCACAACAGTATTATCATAAGGACCAACCAAAAGTTCTCTCAGGTCAATATCATCCTCGACAGGGTGAAACTTGACTTTGTAGCCCTTAACATTACCAGGAGCTGGGTCCCAAGTTACTCGGAAACTTGTCTTTGTTGGCTCAGAAGTCTGGAGATTCCTTGGACCTTTGTAAGGTGACACTAGATAAAAGAGGAGAGAAATTCATGGGTGCAAACATGTAGGTCAACTCACAATAAAATAAAGCATGATCCACATTCAGATGATTAAAAAAAGTCTACCATACATGTTTTTCCTTCTCCTTCCCTTGTCTTTCCTTCTCCAAAGCGATAAATTGGAACAACTGTGAGGTCGTAGGTTGTTTGAGGGGTAAGGCGTCTCAGAACGGTGGAAGTTGTGCCTCCAGGGACTTTGGATGCTAGCTGGCGCCCCCCTGGCTGTGGTCTGTAGGTAATTCGGTAGTTGACCACATTTCCGGGCGCGGGCTGCCATGTCAGCTTCATAGTCTTTTCTGTCTCGTCCGAAACAATGAGTGCTTTGCCAGCGGCTGAGACTGCACGTAAGGAAATAAAGCGTTAATGAAATGTCAAAAGGGATACATGGTGAATGATTAGTCTAAAGAAAAAGGTTTCTTGGGGCTTCATCCATAGAACATCAAGGGCAAAATGTGCACAGAACCACCTTGTTACATTTGGAAATAAAGCAGCATGGCTTTCCTTCTGCAAGTCAATTAAACAGTTGCATAACTAAATTTTCACATGCGACCAAATATATACTAACAGGGATCTTTCAAACTATGACAAAAGTACATAAAAAACAAGCACCAGGTTTAAATGATAGTTTTGTAAGTAGGCTTGGATTTTTTTCTTGGAAACCAATAAATGTAGTTTGTATTTTTCCAGCGTGAAAAGAAAAAACAGTTTGAATGGTCAGAGGTTTCAAAACAAGCTGAGGAAAATATTCAGAATGTTTTATTTCAGAGGGAGGATTTTTATTAATGGAAAAAAGCTGCAAATCCAATTTTGCCATGTGTTGCTCGGCCCGAAGAGACCTAAGATTTATGTAAAGGCTCAAGAAAATAAATCCGCAGATGGAGGTGCAAATTCAAGAAAGTGACTGTTCAGGTCAACAGTGCTGCCTCATGGTTGCTTTTGGCATATACCAACTTTAAAGATGATTAGAAAAAAAGAAACACACACATTCCATTTTACTAACTGGTGGAAAAATTCCTCCCAATTGGAAAGAGTTTCCATCTACTGTGCTTTTCTCATTCAAGCATGATTATAGTCTAACTAGAATAAAAGGCAAGAGTCCTTTGGTCCCATGAAACCTGTGTACAGGTGTCCTAGACATTACATCAACTCTATACTGAAATGTAAAAAATGCATGCAGTCTTTACAAGCACCTCGTGAGGTTATCTTATAACTTCATATAAATCACCTAAAAAGAGATGTTTTTATACAGGAAACCCCAAAAACTGGAAAGCCTAATATGAGATGTGAATATTTACAGACTTGGAAGGAAGGAAATATCTAAAGAGAAAAGCTAAGATCAACCATGACAAAAAAAGACCCAATGGGCTTAGAAAAACATACTATCAGTGGTTTCTTCTCCAACCAGTGGCTGGCCCTCTCCATGACCATAGACGGCGATTACAGAAACCTCATAACGTGTCTCTGGGGTAAGACCGTTCAGAATGGTGGCTGTGGTGTCCCCTGGTGATATCTTTTCCCCTGCCTCGTTACTGAACAGGGATTTCCAAATGACCCGGTACTGGCGAACATTGCCCGGGGCAGCAGTCCAAGAGACTGCAAAACTGGTGTCCGTGACATCTCTAGTCACTAAGTCTCTGGGTGATCCAAGTTCTGTGGAAAGATTGATAACAAGTACAGGTGAGGAATTATGTAAAGTTATTAGAAACAAATGAGTAGTTGTACAAAACATGTTCCTCTGTCCATCTAAATTTGAATTTTTAAACTGAAAAATCATTGGTGCACAACAACCGATGTTTGGAAAAAGGTTCAAAAAGCTTCATTTAAACATTTATAAGAAGTTCATTCGGGTTAGTTGGTCCAGGAGTATGATGCTAGCTGCTAGCATGGGAGCGAAAAAGTTCAAATTGGACTTTGGACTTCACTCCATCTTTTTTACAAGCAGTGCTTTATTTAATCCCTGTTTCAAGAGCACCCAAGACAAACTGGTTTTTGCAAAGAATTTGAGGATTTTTAGAATTGTTTTAGAATTTTGTTGTTGTTTTTTTTAAAGAAAAAGGGACAAAACATGCCTGAACAAGTCTCTGGACCAAAATATGTGACATCCTCAAACACCATTGTCCTGAAGTTTTAGATTTGTCTTCAGTTCAGCGAACATTACCAGATGCCCCAATTTTTTGACTGATTATTTGTTTTCTCGCGAAATCTTTATGTGTTTCCCTAAAAGCACATTGTCCATCATCTTGCTATATCACTTCAAAGAGAAGATAAATTCTTAGTGTTCAAAAGGTACGCACAGGCTTTTACTATGCTGAAGTTAAGTTGGCAGAAGTTGAATCTTGATATGCTGTTTCTAGGCCCATCAGGATAATTCCCAAACAAATCAAAAGGTACATTAATGAACTGGAATGAAGAAACTTCGCAGTGCCAATCACAGCCAGTGGCAAAATCCTAAAGTTTGAGGATTAGTAGGCTATATGTCAATGTTGATATCATGTCTTCTTTAGTCCTACATCAATATTATGTTTTCCTACTTTCAAGGAATCATTAATAATAACTTTAAATAACTTCACTTCAAAAAATCCAAACTATCCCTCTGAATGTTTATATAATCTAAACAGAGCCGGCCTTCAAAATATGAAACTATGCCTTTAAGAAGCTCTTGCAAATGATTACTTTATCAAGCAGGGACTGATTTCTAATATAGACATCTTGTTATTTGAAGAAGTGAACACAAGATAGACAGGAGGAGCAGCCTCAGCAATAAACCACCACCACTAATCTGTCTCCACTTTAACCCCTCAGGATGTGTTCAAGCAACTTGATTTTCTGCATGCCTCCTGGAAAAAGCTCTGCAAAACTCATTGCAAATCATATAACCCCCAGAATCTCACCCCCAGCACAACTTGAATTTTCCACTGAAACAGAGGAAACAAGACCCACAAAATGTGTTTTCTATAGTTGCAGATGTTGTGCGAACCCCACTGTTTTTGCTCACTTCCCCTATGGGACCAGTGTGAAAGGAGAAACACAAGGAAATGCAGAGGAGGGGATTTTATGATGGACAGCCACGACATGCTTGGCTGAGAGGGAAACTCACATTGAGGTGGATCTGTCTGGCTGGCATACAGTGATGGATTAACCACAGGAAGATGGGCTGCCGCACATAGACTCCCACACATCCTTAGGGATACTGATCCTCATTCAAGCCCCTAAAACCCAAAGCGCCAGCAGCTATGGTAATATAATCACATACACAGCAGAGCTTCGAGCATGGTGGTCCAACTCCAACCTCATTCATCAAACCCAATAAAACAAGGCATGATAAATAACACAACATCAAAAATGAGCTGCAGCAAAAATTGACGATAAAAGAAGTTTATAATGTTTCACAATTGTTAAGTCACAGGGCAGGCACCTTGGAGTCCTTCTGAGCATCTATCTACTGATACTTGAATCACCATGGTGCTCATCTCTTTGACAGCAAAGCAGAGGAATCTGCACCTTAACAGCAGCAGATTTTTCAAGAGTGACGGCCAATGCCATAAGCTGATGAAGAGTTCCAGATTTTGGAGAGCCATGAAACAAAGCGCAGACCTCTTACTAACAGTTGTAAGACCGAACCAAAGATTTATCTTTACAAGCAGAGAATGCCAGATGAACTCGACTGACTTTTCCAGGAGTGTTTTGAACTGTAGCATGAAAAGATCACAAGATAATGACTTCTGCAGACAGTGGCTCAGTTTTTGTCTATACTTACACGCAAACTCAAGAGCAGCAGCCACTCCAACATGCAAAGCGCTCTTTAACAAAGCACGTGGTCCACAGACGCTTCCGAAGTTTACAGTCAAGCATTGAAAATTCATTCATTATGTGTCAGGTTTTCAAGTGTGTTTGGTTAAAAAAAAACATGTTTACAGTACATGTTGCTTGGTTGTGTACATCGATAATTATAACAAGGAACGAATTTCAGCAGTTTTTTTCTCAACACCCTTTCAAATTGTTTAATCTGTGAAGTCAGGGAACATCTTAGTCAAATTCTTGAGAAAACATCAGTCCTGATGATAATCTAGGATAACATCAGGACAACCAGCTGAAAATTATTTACTACCTATTTACTACAAAACAGTCCTGGCTGACTGAGGCATGGTCTCTGCTATAGTTCTGATGGTAGCTGTGCTATCGGGCTCCATAGTTTAGCATTAAAGCTCATGTGCCTATTATTGAAGTGTAGAAAAGAGTCACAAGGGCCTCCCTACAGTTATGTAACTATCCAGCCAAACAAACCACAACAAACCTCAAAATCAGCATGACCCTTTTCATTAAACTGAGCTGCAACAGCTCAGGTGTTGAATCGGACAACAGCGACCAGCCCATTCACCATACATCCAAACATACATCTATGTCTATGGTTCAGTTTCCATTATACCACTGTTCCTTTCTTGAACCACTTTTGACCCTAACCCATCTAGCAATCACAATTGTGACCATGGTTGTCAGTTGTTTCTTAAAGAAAGGAAGTGTCTCATATTAAGAAACTTAATTAGGTGCGTAATTTAATTGAGGTTTGATTTAAATGCTTACAGTAATTGTGATGACATAATTTTTGCTTCGATACAAACAGCTACCCTGTACTTAGGGTCCAAAGAAAAACCAAAAACAAATAACACTTAAGCACATGGTAACAAAGTCTTCAAAGCTGCAACAGGCTAGAATTTTTATTTTCTAAAGCACAACATTGGCACTATGTCCCATTTTCGTCCTTAATAGAGCAGTAGTTGCTGAGTTCAATAATTCCATTGAACTCAGACTGCTTTGCTTTTTTCCACAAATCGACACAGAATGTCTCCTAGAAAAGTAAAGTTTTGCCCTCTCAGCACTGTCACCTTATTTATTTCTCTGGGTTCACTTAAATGTGCACGCAAACCACAAGGATGATGTCTTTGCTGTCTTTAAGGCAAGGTTGTCTGTCCCAGGCTATACTTCACAGGATCCTCTCAGCAGTGGAGAAAAAAGCAATCAGACAATGCCACTGACAAAATCTTGAAATGTTAAAATGGTGCCTAGGCTGTTAACCTATGCAATTCTGCAAGTTAAAACTAATAAATACAATTTCCACCCTTTCTTAGAGATCAAACTTTCGGGTACTGGCTTGGATGCCATTTTACCTTCAGAACTATCCTTTCATCACATACATTATGAACCTTATTGACATTAAAAATGCAGATTATTCATCTATACATTAACAAAGTGAATATCTCATTCAAAAGGTGCTGTGTTGTATAGACAGTTTGTGACTATAAAGACCACCAAAGTCAAGTTAACTCATTCTCATGTTCAAGAATCTACTTAGAGTTTATTACAGCTTTGTCATGAGGTATATTACCCATTAGAAGATAGGTACAGTGTGTTCATAAATTAGCTAGCAGCAACAACAATCAGGTAGGATGTGTCATTTAAACAATTCTTAATCAGGACTAAGGATTGCAGATAAAATGGGACTAATGGGATTGTACCAGGTAATTCTGTTTTTGTGGAGTGATAGTGAACGTATGCTAATTATGTTATTTTCTGTTGAGAGCTGTAAAGCTCAGTAAGGTCTTCTGCTGCTGTAGCTCATCTGATTCAACGTTCAATTTGTTATGTATAAAAAAAGAGAGCATTGAAATCCCTGTCCATTATTTGTTTGTTTGTTTTTAAGCAATCTTTGCAAAACTGAGAGCTGGATCTGCATAAATTCCCAGCAGGTCACCAGTTTTTCACCAACCTGTTTGGTATGAACAACCATGCCACATTTAAGTTTCAGCAACTTGTTTTCACCACATCTAGATGCACATATGGTAAATGGAAAGGACATGTAATGAGTTGCCAGCATACAATTAACTAATTCACCATTTATATTAACATGCAGCTAACTCTGAATCTGTGTTATGAATGACAGCTTTCAAGGTATTCTGAAAAATTGATTCAGCTTATTAATATGATGTCTTAATAAGCTTTGGAGCCACCCCAACAGCCTGAGGCATTGTACTTCTCGTTATGAAGTAACATTCTTTCCTCTCATCTTCAGTCTGTGTCTCTGCCTGTGTTTTGCCACACCCTTGAGTAAGATGAATAGACAGTCCTCCTTCAGACGACAGACAGCTCACCCACCGTTTAAGGCAAGGTTAGGTAACATCTTCCACATGTGGAGTACAACTTCAAATTCTTAAGTAAATAATTTCACCATGTTTGTGTATAAAATCCACGTTTGGGATGTTCAACTAGCCCTCCTACTGACACCCTCTGTGTGCTCCAGCTGAGTCCTCTCAGGATGTTTTTGTCCGGCTAAAGGCTCCTGTCTTGGCAAGTGCCTCTTGTTGGATACAAGGGAGGTCTCTGTGCAAGCCTTTGAGTCATTGTCTACACAGACTTCACAGAGTTGGTCATTCAAATCTTGGCATACAAAACAGTTAGATTATTGTTGTAGAATGACAGCTTTATAGCTTTAGGTGGGTACTCAAAATGCTCTGTCAATGAGGCCTTTAGTGAGGGGGTGTATAGCTGATGAGAGCACAGATTTAATCTTGATCTGTAATTGAAAGCACTTACTTTGATTGATTTGGGAAATAGGAGAAAAGAATTGAACCTCTTTAAGGCTAATAACATTGTTATGTTTCATTAGTATTTTACAACATTTTACAGTAAGCAAACTTTGGTTATGGTTCAACCAAACAACTGTTTTAATTTCAGCACTTATGATGACAAATTAACATTCCAAAATGTTCCTGTAATTCTAGCCTTTTCTGATCATAAAGCACCTTTAAAAGGAGTGTCTAATTTAAACCAGGCCATGCTAATTCATCATTTGCCCATTCCTTTTCAGTTGCGCCTGTAACAGTAGTCTTCCTTACCTAACCATAAGCAAGTCATTTGACTTCAAGCCAACCAAATAAGTTTTTTATTGCAGCCTGATTCAGTGATTGATGTTAACCATTAAGATCAGAATACTGTGGCAGAGGAAGCCCCCTACGTAAAATTACAGAGCAGATCACTTAGATTTAAGATGCAATTTACCAGCATTACATCTCAAAGTTTAACCAGCCGAAAAGTGATATCCTCTGCTAAAAAAAGCATTTTTGTTGTTGACCTTTCCAACTTTGCCCCTGTTTAGTTTTGTCTTTCCGACCTTCTTTCCTGTGGTGCGAAACAACAACATTCTGCTCTACATGAGATGAACAGAACACCAAGCTACCACAGTTGCATGATCAACAACTTAGCTGAAAGCTGGCCTGCAGCTGCTGCACTCTGAGTTGTGTCAGAAGGGAAGTCGCTAATCTGCAGTAATTAGTTACGTTTAGAATGGAATGGTATTTTGTAGCAACAGAATATCCGAGAAGCTTCCATTGTTCGATAAGTCACACATCCCACAAAGGCAGAGGTATACAAACAAGTACTACTGAAAAAAGTTGTTCCATATGTTTTCAGTATGTAGAAGTTTTCCATAGTTCTTTAACTCTCACTCCTTCATGAGCAGCAAAACTACTCAAACACACCATTTTTCCAAAAAGATCACATTACGTTCCACTTTATTTCCTCTTTTTGAAAACTTGTACAAAAAAACATTGGATTATAAGGCCAACTCTGTCTTTTTTTTCTGTGTCATTTTTTCTCCCATTGCAACCAAAACCTGCAACATATGTTATGAAAAAGTGGTGTAAAACTGAAAAACTGATCTAGTTTGCAAATAGAAGTTGGATACATGTGATGTACATATGAATCTAATCCCCATTAACTCTAGTACTCCTCAATGAAATCCTATGCAAGCTAAAGACATTACCTAATTACAGAGCAGAAAACTCCCTTGTGTAACAAATTTGTGGATTTTTTTTAGTTCTCCATTGAAGAAACAGCATTATAAAGAGACAGAATAAGGAAAATTTTAAAGGGAAAATTTGAGTATGGTGTTAAATACTATTCAATGCTGGAATAACCCATGGGGGACTGTTCAACCAATCACCAAAAATAGATGAAAATGAACTTTTATTGCACCTAATAGTCATTCTGAAAACCATAAAATTATGGGTTAAATACACATGCACACCTTGTCAAATGGTTTCACTGTGCTACACTTTTCAGAGCTTGATTGTGAAGTAGATTTAGAAATCGAGAACCAATTTTCGCCCACTTCAACAATATGTGCTACTTTGAGTCATCGTACAAGTTCCAAAAAAAAGTTATTTGAACTTTTTCTTTTACAGTTTATAAAGGTAGTTTAAATGTTTTATTGTCAGAATAGTTTTGCAACATAAAGTAAAAAAAATAAAAAATACAGTTTTAAGCCATGCTGACTTTAGAAAACTAGAAATACTAAGCAACAAATTTCCTGAAATGTACATATGTGGGTCTAAAAGCTGTATATGATACATTTTTCATAATCAGGATTAACAGGTTGTTGACCCTCTAAACCAAGAACTGATCCAACTGAGAACTTACTATGATCATTTTACAATGCTTTAAGGGTTTCAAATTTTCTGTTTAGTAAAGTTGGGTCTTACCTTCTAATGTAGTTCCTGTACCCAGAAGAGGATCCCCCATGCCAGTGGAATAGCGCGCAGTGACAAACAGCTCATATTCAGTGGCTGGTTGGAGGTTCTTCAGCATTGCCTGGGTGGTGTCTCCGTTGACGGATATTTCATTTCGCTCACCTCCTTCTGCAGGTTTATACGCAATGTGGTACTGAAGGACATTTCCCGGAGCAGCCTGCCATGCTAGTTTCATTGTTGATATCCTTTCTTCAAAGACACGAAGGTCTCGTGGAGATCCTCGAACTGGAAACAAGGGAGAATAAATTAGGAAACCTCCTCACACTCAGGAGGGGAAAAGTTTAGTCAAACATTTCTCAAAAGTTTCCCAACTTACTCTCTTTGGTGGTACCATCTATGATTCTTTCATCTCCAATGCCACTTGCATACTCAGGAGATACAGAGACACGGTAGGTGGTGATTGGGAAGAGCTCTTGGAGAACTATAGTAGTTTCTGCTCCAATGGTCTGGGCCTCTAGAATTTCTCCTGTGCCACTTAGAGGAACATAGGACAGACGGTACCTTATCACAGAACCAGGAGCAGGCTGCCATGACACCCTAAAACTGTTTGTTGTTTCTTCTGTCACTCGCAGGTTCCGCACAGAACCTTGCTCTGAAAGGGAAAGCTTTATTAGAAATAAAAATCTTTTCTCAATTCAGAAATCTTAAGCCATATCTTGGTAAAAAGCTCACCTTCCAGAGTCGTTTCTTCACCAGTCAAAGGAAAACTGTCTCCTTTATCATACTGAGAATAAACGTTGACTTCGTAGGTGGTTAATGGAAAAAGATTGGGAAGAACGGCTGTTGTCGTGTCACCTGGCACTATCAAGGAAATATAGTCCCCAGTTACATCTTCAGCCTTGCGGAAGAGCACAAGGTAAGACAAAACAGGAGCAGCGGGAGCTTTCCACGTAGCTCGGAAGCTTCGTGAGGTGATTTCAGAGAATCGTAAATCTTGAGGAGGAAGAAGGCCTGCAAGAATAGAATGTTTGATTTTTGATTTTGATTTCATCTAAAAAGTAAAGGAATTCTTAATTCTGTAATTACTAATTTGATACAATCTTACTTTTCTTTTTGATCTTTAAAAGTTCCTGTTCAATCCTAAGACAGATGGACTGAGTCAGTTCCTTTGAAATTCTCTGGAAGGCATCAAAGTCCTCAACTTCATAGACATGAGTATCTGCCGGTGGATTGGCAATGGCCTCCAGCTCAGATCTTACTGCGTCTTTTACACCAACAGCAAAGATCTCCACATCAATATCCCTAAGCTCGGTGGCAGGATTCTTAAAAGAGTCAGATGACTTTCCATCTGTGATGAGAACCATGACGCGTGGAACATTATCTCTAGCTCCTCGAGCTGGGACAAAGATTCTGTCCTTGACATACTTCATGGCTTTGCCAGTGTTTGTGGAGCCACCACGGTAGGGGAAGGTACGCACAGCTTTTACAGCAGCATTAATGTCATGATGAGTGTTTAGGGCAAACTCAGTGTATGGATCTCTACTGTACTGGACCAAGCTAATCTGAATTTTATTGGGGCCGATGTCAAAAGATGTCACCAAAACCTCCAGAAAGGCACGAACTTTGGCAAAGTTCTTTAGTCCAATACTGTATGAGCCGTCAACCAGTAGCACCACATCAGCCTGCACATCCACTCCAAGAGAGCACTCTAAAAAACAAGAGGACATTATTATTAGGTGAGTATATTTGATACATTGTATTTTCAGGAAGAGCAGACTCTACACTTACCGGTTGACACCTTGACAGGCTGAGTCTTTGCCAGATCCAGAATAGGTTCACTTGGTGTCAGACCTTTCAGGGCGAACAAACTGATTTCGTACTCAGTCTCAGGGGAAAGGTCACGTGCATTTATAGACGTCTGCGTGGGTCCAATGTACAGCTCTTGGCGCTTCATTCCAGGTACCATGGGAATAAGAGTCAGCTTGTAGCCAGTAATGTCACCCGGGGATGGATCCCATGTGACCCTCATTGACTTGGATGCAATTTCTGTTACTTGCAAGTTAGAGGCAGGCTCCACCACTGGTA